>CM036760.1:48766301-49057915 GCA_020796225.1 Arion vulgaris | reverse complement strand
CATACGAGCATACACACACACACACATTCCACCTCGATATCCCCCAGATAAAAAAAAACCCAAACTTTTAAATCAAGGACCAAATCCCAAGTTCCAGTTCCGCCACAAATGGATGGGAATTTACGCCCAGTATCCGGGAGCGAGGTCTAGCAACCCGAGAGATAATGAATCCTTTTTCCTGTGTCACCAGTAGCTAAAAGATATTGATTTTATCATCATCACCATCATGCTAACTCTCAAAGTTTCTAATTTCGTCATTTCACGTTCCTAACCTTTATTCACATAATTATTATTTATGATGTCAACTTGTCTATGCTGTTCTCTGTATAGTTTAGTTTATATTTTATTCTTTTCAGTTTTTCTTGAACAAACAATAATAATTCATCTCTTACCATTATATATTACATAGCAATGCAAGCAATTTCTCCATACTGCTCTATCCTGGGCAACTCGCCGAATTTCTTCTATTGAACTGAGAACAATGCCTTTCTCATTAAATTTCGTTACAGGATCTCCATAAGGTGTGCTCTTTTTCTTGAATTCTTATTCTCCCACTTCAATGCCTGCTTTGGTATTCTTTGATCATTTCTTCTCAATGTATGCCCAACATATCTCCGTCTTCTCCTTCTTACAACAGTTGTTACAAATAACGCGACAAATATCAATTGTTATTGCGATTTATTTTCTTACATCGTTTTGTTCTCATTTTCTGAGATTGCGATGAGGGATTCAATAAAGCCGAGGAACTAAGTCCGCTTGCCCTGGTCAATCGACACGCATGTACAGGTCATCGATTTGATTTTACTCGCCAACAGAAGAAAACTTGACCGTATCGAGGGCTCGAACACGGAATATTACCGTCAGGAAACCCCACACCGTTTAACCATTCGGCCACCCGCCGTTCTGTTGTCATTTGGTACTATGGCGAAACACATATAAATAAAGTACTGCAGTTTTATAAATTGGACAAAATTAGCAAGGAATATGAATTAGACATTAACATACAGAAAACAAATACTATGGTAATCAACAAGGAAATGGAGAAACCTAAAATGAATATAAAAATACATGAGAATTACTACATCAAGTAAAAAGTTTCTTATATCTTGGTCAGATGATAACATGTGATGGCAGATATATAACAGAAATTAAAGAGAGAATAGGAATGGCCAAGGATAATTTCAATAGTATGAGAAAGTTACTGACATCCAAACAAATCACAAACATTCTAAAAATGAGAGTGATCAAATGCTATATATATCCTATATTAATGTATGGCTCGGAAACATGGACAATGAACAAGCAGTTAGAAGACAGAATTGATGCATTTGAGATGTGGATATATAGAAGAATAGACAGAGTTTCATGGACAGAAAAACAAACAAATAAACAAGTTTTAGGAAAACTAGGCATGAAGAAACAACTATTAAGAGAAATAAAATTCAGACAAATAAAGTATTTTGGGCACATAAAAGAACAAGACACCATGATAAAATCTTTACTAGAGGAGAAAGTTGAAGGGGCGGGGGGAAGAGCAAGAGGAAGACCGAGAGATAAGTGGGAGGAAACTTTAAGAAATGGACAGGTTACAGTCTGGCAGAGTGCAACACCAAGGCGAAAGACAGAGGATGCTGGAGATTCATTTCAGTCAACCTTCGATGTGGAGACGGCACCTGATGATGATGAATTTTATAAAAGCGCATAAGAGATATGAAAATAACTTTTGAATTGTTGAAGAACGTCCATTGGTTCAGTGTTTAATCTTCATATTCTACAAAGTACAAAAACAATATGCAGCGATGTTTCGACCAAAAGGCCTTTATCAAGCAAATGATGCAACAGAAGCGAAGAAATGTAGACATCTATACGCAGACATAACATATACAGTCAGACAATAAATCCTTAGGGATTTTAAAAGTACAATACTTGGTTTTTGACGTTTTTGCCAATGATATATAGTTTTACTGCAGTCTTCGCTTATATCGATAATACTTTTTTGAAATAATATACATTTTGGGATTTTTTTATTTGCTAACGTCCATGTATCTCTTTAGCATCCTTCTTTCATTCTTTCCCAGTTGTTCCTCGTTCTACTCACATCCTCCATCCTTGGACGGTTCACTCAAGCGTAAGTCTGAATTTTACCGTCAATTTGCTTCCAAATTGTGAACACTTTCCATCCATGTCCACTTTGTGTCTTAAAATTTTCACCCGCGTAAGTTTAAGCTGGGGATATTTTACATCAAAAACTATATACAGGACCGTGTCGTGCTATGATACAGAGAAGCGGCCGCATCAGACGGAACCGTAAGGGGGCGGCATAAGCAGCAAAATCACAATACAATTTGAACTATTCAATAATTTAAAATCTTTACGCAACGTTTTTTTATATTGGTCTATGTTATTCCGATATTGTTGTATACGATTTAGTATTCGTACATTTTGTGCAGTTTTAAAAGAAAATCACAATCGATGGTTATTTTTAAGAAAAAACATTTAAGGGGCGGCATTTCGAAGACATGCACGATCCTGAAAAAATATACCATACGGCCCTGACTATTTATATCTAATAATAATAGCAGCCTACTGCAAATGATACCAACGGCCTCAGACTGTGTTGATGCACCTCTCTGGTGTGTGCAGAGGTGATTGTTGATTCCAACACAGGAACGCAATTCACTTACCACAAGTATGTAGTTGATTGTCTCAGGGTTGAACATATGGATCTTGTGTATTTATTTCTCATGCAACTCATTTTCTCAGTGCCTCAACAGTACGATAGTCCTCAGTTATAAGCGTTCCTTTTGTCGCGTGTGACAAGATCACATTTGAAGATCTTGCGCCTGGAATTCCGAGCACGTTGTGTCTATATCGAAGCTTTTAAAAGCCCCTTCAGCTGCTAAGGACGTGTATAGACGTTTTTACCATTCACTTCTAAAAACGCATTAACACGTCTGTTATTATCTCTCCTCTGTGGGCTAAAGACGTGTTAACACGTTATACATTTCTACTGTCACTGCTATTGGCGTACATTCACGTTTGTGACCTAGAAACAAGGAGTAGTTATTTTTACCTCCGTCTTCGGAAAGTATGTAGTAGCGAAAGGGTTAAGAGAGTACCCTTCAAGCGTTTTTTTTCTGTTTACCAATATTTTGTTTACCTCTATCTAGCTCGCTCTACATTAATTATTTTATTTACCTCTATCTAGCTAGCTCTACATTAATTATTTTAGGATGCGTTAATCAAACACCTGGGCAACAGGAGCGGCCTATCTCTCTGGCCTTCTGCAAAATGTGGATACTTAGTATCTTTGTTCTCATTACAACTGTCTTGATTCCCCCGCCATTTTATTCCGAACAATCTACGAAGACAGCTAGTGTGAAAGCGGTTTAGTTATCTGAGTGTCTGCTATACACGGTCCATGTCGAACTGACTTTAAGGAAGGGTGATTAGCACTATAGACCAACTGACAACTATAGACCATTGCACTTCGGTGAGTAACCATATGTGCTCCGATCTCTTTCTTACACATGAATATCTCAGTTACAGTGCACAAACTCCATAGCACCGGCGAGGATGCCCGATGTAATTTTGAAAATGGTGAAGATATTATTTTGGTAGGAATTTTATTTTTAATCTTTTCAGATGAATTTTGCCCGGACAGCAGCTTTTCAGCCCGCTCTTCTCGATTTTGAACTGCCAATGGTTCTTTTATGTGCTCAAATTGAACACGGAAACTACGTCTTATCGTCCGTCTCCGATATAACTCGATCTCACCTACACTGAGATCAGGAGTCTCTGCAAAACTGTCAAGATGGCTCCACGAGGAAGTGAACCAAGTACCTTTGACACGAGAGACGAGCACCTAGCCTCTACGCCACAGATACCCCCAAACTATAGACCGATAGTGGGTTGCCGTCGGAAAAAAATGTTGCTTTTACATCCCATTCCAAACTGAGCAGTAAAACTTGTGTGTGTGTGTGTGTATACATATATATATATATATATATATATATATATACAGGGGCGGCTCGTCATTAAGGGCCAGTGGGGCCAGGCCCTACCAAAAATATTGAGTAACGTGTACTTATTATTTCAGACATTATTTGTTTATAATTATTACTTTCAACAGGATACTGATTAGCTTTGAAAGTTGATATATAGCGCTAAAATATCCACACATTCTGAATTGTAAAATTCAACATATTTTCCTTCCAATTAGTATACACCCATGGTCATTAAGGGCCAGTAAGAACAGGCCTACCAAACCAAAAATAATTAACATGTACTTATTATTAAAAAAAAAAATTTTCGTAATTATTATTGTTAAACTTGACACTGATTAGCTTTGAAAGTTGAATATTTAACACTAAAATATAAATATTATATCATAATAATTTATAAACACTATTATTTTAAAAACTATTTTATACGGCCGCAAATTCAGCTTCTCTCTATAACGCTTGACGTATATATCAGCGTACTATGTTTTATCGGGTCGTTTTAAAATTCTCTACTGACCATGTAACATTGCGACCTCTTACCTTTGACAGCTACCTTTAATAATAATTGCCAAAACAATTTATGTCATTTTATTCACCGGAAGCTCAGTTCCTACGCGATCAACCAATTAACAGTTAAACGACGACTCTTGATTAAATAGTACTTTGTATAATTATCGATTGAATCACAAATTATATATAAAATTGTAGAAAAGGATATGCATTAATAGAAATATGTAACTAACTATTATTATAATCGTTAACGGTAATCGTCCATTTCGTATTCAATATACATATGTCTTCTACAACGCACACTCGTTTGCGATTGACAAGCTCTGACCTACTTTTGAAGTTGTGGCTTACTCGAAATTCAAAATGAATTAATTGGATTTTTTATTACGAAATCCATTTCCTTCGATCAAATGACACACTACGTGACTTTGGGTTGGACACCTTTTTACCAGGAGCCACACTAATTGGCGTTTTTATTCTAAAAACAAATGTTTTGTAAAAACATGGCTTATGCCCTGGTCCACTAAAATAGATAGAAGAAAAGCTTGAAATTAAACGGCTAGGTGCACATCAGCTAAATAGCTTTGTATATGTGCAACAAGATGACAAGAAAAAGAGGACTTTAATAATAAGTGGTTTAGTAAAAAATCGTGGTTAACTGTCAGTGAAGAAAAGCAAAGTTTTCTTTTTGTTTTATTGTTTGCTATTTCATGGTGAAGGACTGTGGTCAACGGTAGGTTGTAGGTATCTCTTTTGTACCTTAGTTATATGGTATATATTTTAGTTGTTGTTGAACCCCAGGAATTATGAGTTTTCACCATTTTGCCTATAGTGCGTGGGGAGAGTGCCCGGCTTTCTTGCAATGAGAGCTGGCAATTATGGTTGACCATTGATTCAGGAGGAGAGTATACGCTTACATGCGACTCGTACGTTGTTACTTCTTACAGTTGCTTTGCATTTATGCAACTATTTTCATTAGACATCGGCAGAAGATGCGTGCGTTCACTAGTATTTAGGACCCAAGAGTCGTGTCTGCGTTTGCTTTATTACCTATACCAGAGTAGCTCTCTCTCGATCCTTACCCACTTAGCCAGATATGATCTTTTGTCTATTTCCAGGGTCACCACGAGGAGGTGGAGTAGGGGCTTGATCAGTACCAGCTCACTTACCCTGGCGCAACGTTGTCCCGTTTGTTATTTGCGCATGCGGCGTCAAATCATTATAGTAAAGAAGGAATAACTTCGCGGAATAGACAAATAATAGTAAATACTAAAATATAAACCTAGCCTAAAAACCATGATTTTTTCCGAAATTTGTTTCTGGCCTCACCACCAAAAATGACCACGAGCCGCCACTGTGTGTATATATATATATATATAAAGTATGTGTGTGTTTTAGTAAGAGATAAGAGGTTACTAATTAAGGATTACACAGATGGCTAAACCTTCGATTACATGGGGAGGGGAGGGGGATGATCAATATAACAACATTTATTCTCAGGTAAGACATATTCGCAGATGGCTGACGACCAGATGGCTGACTCGCAGATGGCTGACGGCCAGACTCTACCTACCTCTTATCTTCATGATGGGGTACTGTATTTGCAGGCGTATGACTGCTAGCTCAGCATCCTACGAATGTAGACATATAATTACTTGCTGTGCGTTCTCCGTGACTATGTCCAGAGAAATATGGTCTGCTTCGTCTGTATATCTATGTATTTGGTGCAGCACACCAAGTACATTTCTAAGTACATCAGTACAATAGAACGTACAATGTTATGTGATAAATATCTCCCGTGTGGTGCAGGGGCCCACAAGGAGAGCAAAGAATAGTACCATTGCGACCTACAAGGCATGCCGTAAGAGGCGACTGATGTAGGGACCTAGGGAAGCTACTCTAGTAAATAAAAAGCGTGGCAGAAAATGGATGTGCTGGCCTGCTTGTAGGCGCGGATCTGGCACAACGTAACTCTCTCTTAGGCTCAGATCGCATACAGATCGCACAGAGTGGTTAACAAGTGGTCGATTTGAAGCGCTCAAAGAAGAGGAAGTTTGATAAATATAGAGTTGAACTTCATCACCTCAATAATATGATCTTTTAACCATCTCTCTCTCTCTCTCTCTCTCTGTCTTTCTCGAGATCACCGCTTTTTCCGATCCAGAAGCACTTGAGCTTTTCAGCTCTTCGGCTCGGTGCCATGGACATCGTAACCCTTCGGTTCGGTGCCACGAACACCGTAAATCTGGGTAATCTGTGGCTTTTCTGCCATCCCGCGGAAATGAACCCACACACACAGAGGGATAGTCACCCGTAGTCCAACGCGCTACGAACACGCTGGGCAGACGGGCAAGATCACCGCTTAGATTGATGTACCAGATTTTCTCATTAATTTTTATTCATGTGGAAATCTGATCATGCAGCCTTAGCATGGGTGTGTTTCGTCAGATCTTTAGCGCAATTTGGAGCTCTGGTGCTTATCCTTCGACGATGTGTCCGGTTTTAGCCAGTGTTTACTGGGTTCTCTCTCCGTCAGCCTTGGGCTGGCCCCAGCAAGACAGCAGGCTGCTATTTTCTTTTAGGGTAGCTACCCTTAGACAACCTTCCTCCCGGGTTGTTGAGCGTCATCTGTCCAGGTTACGAGCCTTTTTTGGACTACTTGATTTGCCTGCCGTCCAGTTATGTGTACGGTTTGTTGCGCTAGCCTTTGATTGTCCCCAATCGAACTACAAGGCAGTAGTAGAACTTAATCTCAGTAATGTGATTTCTTCACTTCATCTTATTTAATAATGTAATCTCTTCATTTAACCTCAATAATGTGATCTCATTATCACATACACAGCTTACTCTTGGATGTGCTAGTCCTGATCCCGGCGTTATATATGTTAACTCATCGACTTTGACAGTTCGCTTGAAACACAACAACTCTACTGAATACCGCTTCACCATAATCGCCACCGCCAGGAAAGTCTGTAAGTACTCCTCGCTAATGTTTTCCTTGTTTTCTGCACTTTCTTAATATTGGGCAAATAGTTTATGTTGCATCAACTAAATAAGTTGCTAAGTGACAATTTGCAATATTAATTGTGCAGTAACAACGTAAAATCAACCGTGCAGTTCAGCATCATCAAGTAGCTTGTCCCTTCCGGAACTTGGCTCCCATGACAGCAGTCCTGAAAAACTCTCTTCTGTGCAAGTTGACCGGCGTCAGCAGCAGTCATTCTCAGATCCTCAGTGACATTTTACACCCATCGTCTTCTAGGTCTTCCTCTCATTCTTCATCCAGGCACCATTCGCTCCAAAAATACATTCTCTATGCACTCATGTCGTTTGAAGTGTTCAAAATATTTAATTTTCCTTGTTTTTATGCTCTCTAATATCAAGCTGTTGTAGAACAGAAGCATTTGTTCTTTTCTCTTTCCATGATATTCTAAGTACTCCTCTGTATAATTTGCATTCAAAGGCATTAATTATCTTCTCCGCCGCTTTGTCAATGGTCCATGTTTTACAACCATATGTTGCCAAGGGTAACTGTGCAGTTACAATTTGTAACATCAATTTTGTCGTTAGAACTGGTAAAATCAATATGGGACGACAGGGAAAGGAAATTCTGAACAACGTGGCTAACTTGTACAGAAGAGTGTTAACATCCGAATTGACAGTCAGAAATAATGGGAGACGGTTGTGGGGACATATGATCACCTCCTCCCTGGGACACGATGATGTTAACTCATTGTGGACCAAATGACACACTACGTGGCTTTGGGTTGGACGTATTTTTACCAGGAGCCACAATAACGGGCATTTTTATTCTAAAAACAAATGGCTTGTAAAAACACGGCTTTTGCCCTGGTCCACTAAACGTTAATGAGGGACTTGGAATTTAGCAACTTCCCGTGTCAGTAACCCGACTTTTAATTATGTTTAACCACCAGAAGCGCACGTTGATCTACAATCATCCTGAGCATGCGGTTTTTTTGCGGCAATGACATATCGGTCAGGGTTGCATTGAAAGCATTGAATGCCGGGGAGTTTAGGATGGATATGGTGAGTGTTCTTCAGTTTTTGTGATCTACTGTTGGATGATGGCACTAAATTTGATGTTAAATCAATCCAGCTATTTAAGGAGTCCGTAAGTACATGCTGTGCAAGTAGAACTGGATGCTTGAAGGGCAGAGAGATGAGTGTATTTAACCAGAGAGCCATAGGAATCGTCAGTATAGATACCCTTCGATATATGTTGTAGGAGACTAAGCACTTATGGGTCTGCCCGGAGTGAAATGGCGACTGTTCAGTAACCAATAATCAATTAATATAGTGTGTTACTTCTATTATAATAATTCTCTTCGTACCCTTGTGCATACATAGGACTTGCAAACAATTTCTCTATCCTGGGCAACTCGCTCAATCTCCTCCATGGAACTGAGACAAATATGTTGTGCCTCTCTCAGCAAAGTTCGTTTCAGGGTCTCCTTAGATCGTCCTCTCTTTCTTGAACACTGCTTTCCACTTCAATGCCTGCTTTGATATTCGTTGATAATTTCCTCAAAGTGTGTGTCCAACATATCTCCATCTTCTCCTTCTTATAACAGTTGTTACTAGTGGTTGATCAGACATTTCTCTGGTGTCATCACTTCATTACTTCTACTGCTGGTTAATTAATAATTTAACTAGGTAATTTGTTAATTATCTGAAAGAACTGAATGTTAAAGACAATTGACTATATTGCTCTGATCTCTTTCTTGCATAGAAAGATCTCAGCGACAGTGCACGAACTCTGTAGCGCCGGTGGGAGTCCCTATGTAATGTATAAGATGGTGAAGATATTATTGTAGGAATTTTATTTTTATAACAGTAATATCAGCTGTAATATCAACAGTAATATCAACAGTAATATCAACAGTAATATCAACAGTAATATCAACAGTAAAGGTAATAAGAGTAACAAAACACGTAGCAGTACCATCAGTTGTATAAAAGAGAAGTCAATGTTATTGCAATACAGTTGTTATTGTTAACGTCACCGCATTAAATAAACAATAGTTGGTCAGCATTAAATAAGAGAATGTCGACATTTGTATTCACTATTTCGCCATCCCCAGCTAGCAAACCTGATGTAGCCTGTACTGGGTTTAAGTGCGAGTCTGGGATCTGTGTTGCCAAAACATTAATATGTGACGCCATCGACAATTGCTTTGATTACAGCGATGAATTGAGCAATGGGACCGCTCACTGTGAAGGTAAGCGATTCTTCAAGCAGTGTTAATTGCTAGCTCAATGATTGATTCAATTATTGATTAAATGTTGACGGATTGGTTTTTCATAATTGATGATTGATTAATAATTCAGGTTACATTTTAGTTTGTAAGTTTTTCTTCAGATAAAACAACTGTTGTTACTGCATGTAGTACCGCTTTTAGGCGATGTAGGACATATGGGACGTGAGCAGGAGGGATTTAATGGTCTAATGGCTAGTGTAGTCGCGGCGAAGCTGTTCAGGTTAGGATTTTTCATTTATGCCCACAACAGAAAAAATCCTTGACCTTACCGTGAATTGAACATGTGTCTCCAGCATGGGAGCCAAGCTCCAATCCATTCGGTCAGACGCTTCTTTTGCGTCAGATACGGCATAATATTATGTTGGGCGGTCTTAACCGCTTGTTTACCACTACGTGAGGGTAACGTAGTAAATGGGTGTCAGCCATATCCACTACGTGAGGTCAGTAAGTAAACTCATCGGCAAAATATGTGTATAAACGGGAACTACTGCAACAATAGACTATCTATAGCATTGGGGATATCTTCCTTATATAAAACATTGTCATTGGTCAATTTTCGCGCCGCACGAAGGTTATTTATAACTTTGAAAGAGTGTTTCTCTTTGTCAAAAGTAGTTCAAGCCAAATGGCGTGTAGAAAATCTTCCAGAACGATTACACCAACAGAAAAAGCTTTGGCGTTGTTGTCATATGGTGCTGACGACATATTTAACGATGAAGATAGCGGAGATGATGATATATTCTCATTAAGTGAATCTGTTCACTCAGATTCTGAAAATTCTGTACAGGTGAGAGACACTGATGACGAAAATAGTGATACTGACGAGAATGTGATTTACGTCCAAGCAAGCGTTCTAGAACTGACCTGTCGATAAGTACTAGTACTGAGCAAATATCAAGTACTACTAGTACATAGAGCAGTACAAACACACATTTTTATTATCAAACATACATACATATTTTATTTCAAAATACGATATTTCAAACAAATATTACAAAAAATAACAGAGTTATTACATTTTCAAATAAGTTGGTAGAAATGCAGAAAAATGCTTGGGATGCTCTGTGCGGTTCGACCTATAACCTTTGGCAAACAAGGGGTTAAGGAGAATGATTGACTTCATTGACCGTTTTCCCTTGTGGTTCAGTCACTCTCTTAGTAGAAATGACACGCCACCTTCCGAGAGTATTGCACAACAAGCAAGGTCCATAACTCCAGTAACAATCCTACAGAAATGACACGCCACCTTCCGAGAGTATTGCACAACAAGCAAGGTCCATAACTCCAGTAACAATCATACAGAAATGACACGCCACCTTCCGAGAGTATTGCACAACAAGCAAGGTCCATAACTCCAGTAACAATCATAAGGATCTTCACAAAAGTGTACCACATCACTTTTGAACCTAGTGAAACACGTACAAACAAAGTACTATAGTTTTACAAAATACATAAACAGTGACGATAAACAGCAACGTTTCGACCAACAAAACCTACAACGTTCAGAACGCAAGACAAATACCGTGACCTCTTCACCAGAGTAAAGCCGCAGTAGAGTACTTGTTTGTGAACTTGCTTCTTAGGCTAGTGGGCCGTGTTCAATTCCACAGTGGGCGTGGAATATTTTTCCGACCGTAACAGCTCTCAGGTCGACCCAGCCTCAATAGGGTACCAGGTCTTGGATGTTAAAGCGGAAAGTATTTTTCGACCGATTGCACACAATGTGGTCAACATCACGCCGGCCGCTTTTACTTCCCAGTGATTTGCCTGGTATCCAATTGATGCTGAGTCGGCCTGAGAGACATTACGGTGGGAAAAATATTCAACGCCTGCTATGGAATTGAACCCCGACCATGAGTCTAAGAAGCGAGTTCACTAACAACTAAGCTACTGCGTCTCTTAACCTCTATATACTGTTTTACTAAAGCATATAAATGCGAAATATTGACTTCATTGCACCAGGTTTCCCCATATGGTTCCGTCTCTTTCGGCAGAAATGGCAAGCCTCCATGCAAATGTGGTACAAAGCGCGAGCTCCATAGTTTCAGCAACAATCCTAGGGATTTTCACGGGGGAAAAATGCACGTGACTCGGTTCGAGCCTACAACTTTCAGATTGCCAGGCAAGCGTCTTAACCACTTCGCTACATAAACCCCCAGCCTGTATATATATCTATATATATCTATATATATATAAATATATATGTTTATTATGTACTGTATATATATCTTTAATAACTCCTTGTTGTTTCCTTGTCAACTTCGCAGCAGGATACTGGCCATTCCAGGGCGAAAATTGGGAGTCTAGCTAGTGTTTTGGGAGCTGCTGTCGTTCTAGGAGTTACCGCCGCATGCTGCCGTCACATTCGTAGCAAAAGTAGAAGCACAGTGGATGATCTGTATGAGCTTAACGAGGGTCCTTATGTCCGTAAGTACGGTAAGTCGTTCTGTCTGGAATAACATACTTGAATTGATGTGATTAGTGTTTATTTAATTACAGTCTCCTGAAGTATAAAATCGACTATTTATCCAGATGTTCCCGATCTCAGTGTAGGTGATATAGAGTTCATAGTCCTATCGGAGACGGACGATAAAACGTAGGTGCCATGTTCAATTTTAGCATGTAAAAGAACTCGTTGCAGTTCAAAATTGAGAAGAGCAGGCTGTAAAGCCGCTGCCCTGGGAACAATTCATTAGAAAAGATTTAAAATAAAATTCTTACAAAATATCTCCATCATCTTCAAATTACATCGTGGACACTCGCTTGGTTTTACGGAGCTTATAACTGAAGCTGAGATCTTCCTTTGTAATACAGAGATCGGAGCACACGTGGGGTTACTCACCCAAGTGCAATGATGATGGACATATAAATTAAACAATCAAAACCGACTAGCTTGGTGGAAATTCCTGGATATCATCTTTCTTACGTTCCCTGACTCTTGTATTCCAGTATTGCTAGATTCAGAAGAATTCCCACACGTGAGAAAAGGAATTAACCCTCCTACTTCCTTCACACTAGGCCCTAGAAATGTAAAGTGAGAGCCCAAGGTCTGAAAAGACTACGGGAAATTTTATTATATATATGTCACAAATTAAATTGAACCCCAAGTAATATCAGTATATCTTACACTTTTCATCATTAAATAACCATGCTCTTACCATCATGTAAAGTTGCAACAAAGCTTCCAATGTCTTAATGAACATATGTAAAAGTCGACCAACTCTAACGGAATTTCTATTTCCCGACTGAGCTAGTCGGTCTTCTGTGACACGAGGCTGTGATTTGCTGTATAATCTGTATTCAATAATATTTTGCAAAATTAGTCATCATGTATGTTACATGTTCATCATATCTCTTTGCCGGTGTAACATGGACACTTAACAAGTAGATGTAAGACAAGAATGTGTACGTCTGCACCTCCAAATCTGGACAGAGTCTAGCTCGCTCTCTCTCTCTCTCTCTCTCTCTCTCTCTCTCTCCCATGTTCTGGATCTCTGTGTGTAGTTTTTTCTCTAAATTGTTCTATTTGTTATGTAGGGGATAAGAGCCTCTTTAAGTCGATGCACGTCCCTTTCAACCTAAGGACGAACCTTGTTTTGGTTATATCACTACGTGTAGGCCAACAAACATGAAAATAATAATTAATTTTTGGTGGAGAATCCAAGATGATTTTATTTTCTCAAAAACTCTCTCACATCTTTATATACGAGTCAACATTTGATTACTTTTCTTTGAAAAACTGTGCTCTCACGACTAGAAATCCTTGCATCACTCAATAATAAGACTAGGGGTGAAAGGTTACAAATGTAATGAATCGTTAAATAGATGGGTCAGCACAAAGCTGATGGTGAAGATGAGAATATTGTGGTCATCGCTAACGTAGATGTATATGATTATTTTTGGAATCCCATACGCGTGATCGCCAATTGTGGCTCTGCAACAACACAAGAGCTCTCTCTCTCTCTCTCTCTCTCGCTCCCTCTCGCGATCGTTCTTATGTCGCTTTTATCATTCTAATGTGATATATAAACAGCCTAACACCAAGAACGGATGTACATGCACAACCTTTAGTACCTGTGAAGCTCAGGTGCTTATCCTTCGGTGGTGTGTTCGGTTTCAACCAGAGTTTACTGGGTTTGCTCTCCGTTAGCCCTTTGCTGTCCCCAGCCAAACTTGCAAGACAGCAGGTTGCTATTTTCTTTTAGGGCAGCGACCCTTAGATGGCCTGCCCTCCCGGGTTTATGAGCGCCATCTGCCCAGCGAACAGGTCTTTTTTTTGCGGACTACTTAATATGCCGCCCGTCCAGCTTGGTGTACGGTTTGCTCCGTTAGCCTTTGATTGTCCCCAGTCAAACTACAAGGCAGCAGTAGACACAAGAGCTCGAATAGCTTTAATGAGTTGCGTAAAACGGCAGAACACATAACACCTACATATGTATAACACCCCCTTCCCCACCATCTTGAACGGAATGTGTGTTCCAGGATTGGACTCTGCAGCCACCTTCACACACACCAGAGAGGTGCAACAACACACGTCTGAGGGTGCGTCGTCATTGCTTGCGACAGACAACACGCAACTACCTACCAACCACCACAAAACTACCAAAACAGAAAACACATAACGAAGCTTACGACAGACAACACGCAACTACCTACCAACCACCACAAAACTACCAAAACAGAAAACACATAACGAAGCTTACGACAGACAACACGCAACTACCTACCAACCACCACAAAACTACCAAAACAGAAAACACATAACGAAGCTTACGACAGACAACACGCAACTACCTACCAACCACCACAAAACTACCAAAACAGAAAACACATAACGAAGCTTACGACAGACAACACGCAACTACCTACCAACCACCACAAAACTACCAAAACAGAAAACACATAACGAAGCTTACGACAGACAACACGCAACTACCTACCAACCACCACAAAACTACCAAAACAGAAAACACATAACGAAGCTTACGACAGACAACACGCAACTACCTACCAACCACCACAAAACTACCAAAACAGAAAACACATAACGAAGCTTACGACAGACAACACGCAACTACCTACCAACCACCACAAAACTACCAAAACAGAAAACACATAACGAAGCTTACGACAGACAACACGCAACTACCTACCAACCACCACAAAACTACCAAAACAGAAAACACATAACGAAGCTTACGACAGACAACACGCAACTACCTACCAACCACCACAAAACTACCAAAACAGAAAACACATAACGAAGCTTACGACAGACAACACGCAACTACCTACCAACCACCACAAAACTACCAAAACAGAAAACACATAACGAAAAAACTATCAAACTTCCCTATTCTTCTTATTTCAGCTTATCGGTACGCAATCATACGACCACCAAAAAAACCGAATCAAACCAACGTTGTCTTAGGTAGAGATGGGTAAGTAATATTAAACCAGTATTTATATTTATCGTAAAGTATAAATAGCTTTTAGCCAGCGGCGGCTCGTCATTAAGGGCCAAAGGAGCAGGGCCCCACCAAAAATAATGTAACATGTATTTATTATTTAATAAATTAAAATATGACCTAAGCCAAACCCATGATTTACCCGAAAATTTGTGTCTGGCCTCACCAACAAAAACGATCACGAGCCGCCACTGCTTTTAGCCATATATGACAATATTAATTTATGTAAGTCAATACTACTCAGCGCTAGCTGGACAACATAACTGAAGATATAGGACAACATGACTGAAGATATAGAAAACAAGTTGAATCCATTTTCGCTAGTGTAGTTTCGGGGTCTGCAAGGAAAGCAAATAACTGTATCACTGCGACCTACAAGGCATGTCGTAATTGTAGCAGTGAGGGCCCTGGAAATCAGATTTGTAATAGTGGTTTCGCTACACTGCTAATATTCTTCTTCTATATTCTATTATCCTTTTATCCTTTGTTAAAGCACCAGTAAGAGGTCTGTGTCCTGGTCGCTAATATTATCTCAACGCTCATACATATCAATCTGAACATTCATATCCAGACATTCTCCCTCTGTCTTACCCAAGTCTTTATCAATTTTTATATATTTATTTCAATTCTTAAAATCCAAAAGAATACATTACTACAAATAACATAAACACAACTAAATTAATATATATAACCAAACATTAACACATACAAGAATGTCTCTAACTAAAAATGTTTAAGTAATTTTCCCATATACATTATACTCTACACAAACATACCTAAGTTCTCAACCTTAAGTTATCTCCACTGGAAGTAATACACAACTTGATTCGTCTAGCTGGAGAGTCTCAAAACTATCTCTTCGATGATGATATAAACTTTAAAGTCATTGGGAGACGGTTGTTAAATCTATGTTCTCTATATGGTTGGATTATTTGGTGAGATTGAAGACTTCCGAGTGAGTAGGGAGACGGTTGTCTCTGACTAAAGCATAAGTGTTAACTGTAATAAGACTTATAACCTCTGTGATTGTATCAGACCTGTCGCTGGGTCTGTCTCTACGCAGGTCTCCGTCTGCTGTAGACTACACTTCCTGAATAGTCGAATCCTTCTGTGTGTCTCTTTACTCTTTCTGACTGGTGAATATTGACTGTTGAAGTCTAACTGTCTCAGGACTACCTACACTGACTGTCCCTTTGGTCTGTCTCAGCCCATCTGAATCGCTGAATCAATCTGTTCTTTAATGTTCTGTTCTCTAGCTAGTAAGTGTATCTCTTCTACTCTGTCTGCTGGCGAATATTAACTGTGTGTGTCTCTTATTCTAGACTACACTCCTTGACTAGTTAATTCTTTCTGTCTGCAACTGTCTCAGACTACCCTCACTGACTGTTCCTGGATACCTCTCTGTCCCTATGTCTCTGTGAAGTGTGTCTGCCAAGTGTGTGTCGATGAAGTGTCTCTGCCAAGTGTCTGTGCGAAGTGTCTGTGCGAAGTCTGTCTCAATGATCCAAATCCATTCTATTTAACATATGGCATTTTCTTTGTTTCCAAATCTGTCATTGTCCTGTTAGTACATTCTCACGGTTAAATCTGGTTGTTGGCTGGAAAAACCCCTAATTGATATCGTGATCGGACACTCACCTATGGCATTTCTAGAAAAAGGAATTACAATTAACCTCAACTTGGCTGCAGGAGAAAGAAAACAGGGCAAAGGTTCAAACCTCCAGTTAAAGAACAACCTCTTGCTAATACTGGCTTCGTGAAAAATCATCAGATTTTTCTTCGACGGGATGCAACAACTAGTTCGACGTTGGCGTGTATGTGTGTGTGGAACGTGGAGGTGACTATGTCGAAAATAATGACTATTGTGTAGTGAACATCTCAAGCTTTCTGAAAATGTATGTTTCATTTGTAAATTATGTATATTAACAAAATTATGGACTTGGAGGCATTACTGTTCAATGCGCCCTCGTATATCTGGTCTGTTATTATACGTTCACCGACCAGGTATATGGTTACCCCTTTGTTTCATTGAAAATACACGCCTAGTTGAAGCTTGGGACTAAGAATAAAGGAAGAAAAAAACCTGGTATCATATTCCCTGCTACATAATAAGCGACTGATCTAGGACCTAGGGACACTCTACCCTAGTAAATAAAAAACATCGCAGAAATCGGATTTGCTGGCCTACTTGTAGGCTCATAACTAGCACAATGTACAATCCCTCATAGGCTCAGATCACATACAAATCTAACTGAGTGGTTAACAAGTGGAGCATGCGAAGAAGAATCCATTTGAAAATAGATGTCTGCAAAAAATAATGAACATAAAATGGGACAAATTTAGGAGAAGTAATGAAATCAGAGAAATGTCTGGTCAACCACTAGTGACAACTGTTATAAGAAAGAGAAGATGGAGATATGTTGGACATACCTTGAGAATAAATGAACAAAGAATACCAAAGCAGGCACTGAAGGGGGAGACAAAGGGTTCAAGAAAAAGAGGACGCCGTAGGGAAACTCTGAAACGAGCTTTGCTTAGAGAGGAAAGAAATATCGTACTCAATACCATGAATTAAATTGAGCGAGTTGCCCAGGACAGAGCAACATGGATAAATTATTTGCAGGCCGTATGTAGCGAATAATGACATGAGAGGAATGTACTATTCCGTACTTTATATTATTCCAATGTATCTCTGTACTTGATGTATTTGTATGTTTATTCTAGTTTAGTGTGAAAAAGTATGACATAACACAAGCAAAGAAATAAAAATAAAAACTTCTGAAGAAATGCATTTTGTGTGAGGCAGCAGGTGGTTAATCCCTGAGATTGTCGCTGGAGCTACAGAGTTCGTGCTCTGTGCAAGAAATGGAGTGAATCTCCAAAAGCGTAAACAATTCGTAGAATTACATCCATTTTCGTTTCGGGGCATATAGATATAGATGACATTGGGAACGGACAGTCTCTCTGGCTCTGCCACCATACCGGTGGGGGTGTAGCCAATGGTTAGAGATGACATTATGAGCGCCATCATTGAATGTGGCCGCAAGAGAATTTTCATCTTCTAAACCATTTCACGTCAACTGCTAGATTACAAGAACTTGGATTGAATGAAGATTGAAGTGGTCGGGAAAGAGCAACACAACAGGTACATGTGTAGGCTCATCAAACAACATCGAACTGGTACAGTTAGTCGCTGGACGATGTTGGGGATATTCCGAAGGAGATCGGTGCACCTATGGACATGTCTGGTGTTCAATGAGAATATACTAAACTGAACGAGAAAAACATTTTCCTGGAATCCGCAGTGAAAGCGATAGGGATAGAAGCCTTGAAATGCATGGGAAGAAAACCGAGTTTACAAAAGGCACAAGAAAGAGAAAGAGAGAGAGCGAGAGAGAGAAAGAGAGAGAAAGAGAGAGAGGATATATATGTAAATAAGTTAATCAAATATATATAGGATACAACACTGACTTACAGATAGGTTCAATTGCCCATTTACTCAGTATTACCGCAGCCTCCCCACGGTTTTCTCCAGATCTGTTCTGATTCGGTCTCTCTCTTTTGCGATCACCGCCCAGACCGATGTACCAGCAATGATTCGGTCTGACCACCTCAGATTTGTAGATTTTCGTACATCGCCCTGTGTAACAGTTTCACTGTTATCCTAATTAGGGGGTACAGTCGGGGTAAACCACGACCCTTAATTTTTTGCACGGGGCGTCCTTGAATACTATTAGTATTAAGTTGTTTACCAGTCCAGTTGCTGACCAGTAGGGAGTTAAACTCATGAAAAGGGTTCTGACCTGAGATAGACGGGAATCTCGAGACCAGGGCAGGGGCCGGCTGGGATTGAGAGTGGAACATAGGTGAAGAAAGAGAGATCAACAACACAGACTGACTAGAGAAGTTGAGAAGTTTACATTTGAGCAGCAGAGAAACACAGACTGACTAGAGAAGTTGAGTACAACGGATGATACTAATGTTTAAGAAGCCAGCGGATACTACGTTGATTTTTTTGAGAGAGAAAACCAAAATGCCTTTAAGTGTGATTTTAAATTGATTGGAACTAACATGAAGTTGATAACTAGTTCACATCAATAAACAGCCATTTACCAGAGAGGAACAGCGAGGTTTTATATATGTACTGTGAACCAAGACGACGAGATGCCGACCAGATAACTGACGCCTAGATGAACCGATGCCAGACGAACCGATGACCGTGCCTGACGACCAGAAGACTGATGCCTGAAGACTATAGAAACAGATGAGTAAGCGACCCGCTGACTGTGAAGACTAGCTTTCCGCAACCAAAGACGAGACCAGTAAAGTGCCAGAAGCATCCTATTTTTCCCTAAGATTGAAGGGAATTGTGAACGACCATAGTATCTCGAATATCAACGCCAGGTAATGAACTGTTATAAGTTAATGAACTATTTTACAGTGTGGACTGAATTCCAAATAGGGACATCGGCGAAAAACTAACTTTATTAATATAGACCGGAGAGTACAGAAGATAAGACATAATATTTCAGAAGGATTCAGGAAAATTGAATGTTACAAGCGTCATATTTTGTTGTTGTTGTTATTCACTCTCCAAGACAGAGAGAGCTTGATATTATAAGTGGTTAAATATACTTATGCATTTGCTAATCAGTTATCTGTTGTAATTCCTTATACCTGTGCTCATAGTCTGTTACAAGCGTCATTTTTGTTGTTGTTGATTATTCACTCTCCAAGACAGAGAGAGCTTGATATTACAAGTGATTAAATATACTTATGAATTTTCTAATCAGTTATCTGTTGTAATTCTTTATACCTGTGATCATAGTCTGTTATAGAGACGATTTTGGTAGCGTGACCTAGGATATTCTTTCTCTTTATATTTCTGGGACCTTATACCAGTTAACCTGTTATACCTGTACAGACAACGGAAGGAGGCAAGGCTAAATAAGAATGGTTGACTTAACCTCTTCATCCTTCCGAGCCGACATACTGGATCGCTATATCTTTCAAGATAACGCAAAGCCAATATACTGGCTGGCTAATACAGTATACATTGCACAATAAATACTCCCGAAAGTAAAAATTAATTAACGGAGTCAAAGTGTTAACATAATCATGTATAATTTTCCTTGTTCTTAGTTGATAATTGTTGACTTTGTTTATTCTCTGATGTTCTTTATATCTTTTATACAGCCACATGCATTATAATGCCACCACTGTTTGACAACATCGCCACACCGCTCGCTTTATCATCTCTTCAAAGTGCCTGGTATGTTATATGATGTATCACGTGTGTGTGTCTTACTGTAAGTCATAACGCAATTACACGTTCTTCATTTTTTTTAAAAACCTGTGTTTATGCCAATATGCTATCTTAACTTACTTCCCGCCTGTGTGATGCCAATATGCTATCTTAACTTACTTCCCGCCTGTGTGATGCCAATATGCTATATTAACTTACTTCCCGCCTGTGTGATGCCAATATGCTATATTAACTTACTTCCCGCCTGTGTGATGCCAATATGCTATCTTAACTTACTTCCCGCCTGTGTGATGCCAATATGCTATCTTAACTTACTTCCCGCCTGTGTGATGCCAGGGTCCGCAATGGAAGCAAAGAATAGTACCACTGCGACCTACAAGGCATGTCGTAAGAGTCGCTAAGGTAGGAGCCTAGGGAAGCTACTCAAGTAAATAAAAAGCGTCGCAGAAATTGGATGTGCTGGCCTACTTATAGGCGCATAACAGGCACAACGTAAAATCGCTCCTAGGTTTTGATCACATACAAATCACAAAGAGTGGTTTAACAAGTAATCGATATGGAGCAATCGAAGAAACAACAAGAAAATTAATATTTTAAAAAAAAAGTTTCATTACGAATTGATGTTTCATTGTTTCAATTCTCTCTGTATGAGTTGTAGAAGAAATATATTTGAGAAATAGAAAACACATTAGCTATATAAAATTGCATTAACACTTTGACATATTTCTTTGTAAACATTATTACAATTTTTGTAAGATTGGTTTTTTTAAATTAAATTTTCCATCCTACTCTTATTACTTTCCAACTGCCAAGATTTCTTTTAGGGACTCAATTTTAACACGTAACAACAAAGAAATATTATTTTACAAAGTATAAAAATAATATACAGACGTAATATACTTTGTAAAACTATATTACTTTTTTTTTACTTTTTTCTTTTTTTTTACTTAGTCTTACTGCAATCTTACCTTATACCGATAAATCTGAACAGGTGATTTACGTTTCATCGTCCGTCTTCAAAGTACAAAATCGAGGCCCCCCTTACAGAGAGGGACCCTGGAAAGTAAAGAAAATTGCCCCCCACCCTCCCTAACCCCCTAGCTGTTTTTTTCTCTCACCTTCCTCTGAATTGTTTTAATCTACCTCCTTCCCTATGTCTTTTTCCCCGTTTTCCCTTTTTCGTCTTCTTCCTTGCCTTCTTTCCTCTACCTTCATCTCTATTTTTGTCCGTCCCCCTTTTCCCCCTTGCCTTTTTCCACCATCATCGTCCATATCCCCATTTTGCCACCTTTTCGGGTTTTTTTTCATTTGCCCCCTTTTCCTTTGTTTTTTTTTTTTTTCTTTTTCCCTCTTTTCCCTTTGTATTCCCTGTCTCCTTACATTTACCTTCTCCCATCTGCCTCCTATCTTTGTTTTTTTTCCCCCTGAATGTTTCAACTCCCCCTTCCTCTGACTTCCGCTGTCTTGTTCCATCTTTTCTTTCTGTCTGTCCCTTCTCTCTGTCTTGTTCCATCTTTTCTTTCTGTCTGTCCCCTTCTCTCTGTCTTTTTCCTCTTTTCTTTCTGTCTGTCTCCTTCTTTTGTTTTGTTCCACTATTTCTTTCTGTCTGTCCCCTTTCTGTCTTGTTCCATCAATTTCTTTTTGTCTGTCCCCCTTTCTCTTCTTTTTCCCCATCTATTTCTTTCTTTCTCCTTTCTCTGCTTGTTCCATCTATTTCTTTCTGTCTGTCCCCTTTCTCTCTGTCTTGTTCCATCTATTTCTTTCTGTCTGTCTCCTTCTCTCTGTCTTGTTCCATCTATTTCTTTCTGTCTGTCTCCTTCTCTCTGTCTTGTTCCTCTATTTCTTTGTCTGTTCCTTCTTTTGTCTTTTTCCCCTCTATTTCTTTCTGTCTGTTTTTTTTTTGTGTGTTCTTCCTCTGCCCCCTTTCCCCTCTGTCCTCCCACCCACCAAACCCCCAAAACAAACATTTCCCCACTCTCCCCCTCAAAGTCGTGAATAATTTTTTTCATACCTAATTTTTAAAAAGTCTCCAAAAACGTGTCCTTCTATGAATTTTTTCTGTTTCGTCCACAGACATAACGGTTTGATGGGAAGCTCACCAGATGTCATTAACAGTGTCGAGTCCCAAATTGTTCCGGCCGGGGGGAATCTCGCCAGATCCACACACGTCTCAGAGAGCTGACCATTGAAAATTCCTATTCCCACGTGACCACTGCCTCAATTGATACAATAGCCTCAAATGTTGTATTAATGGAATTATTCAATACGTCTGTCTATGATTTATATATTATTTTTAAATATATATGTCAACTGTTGCCTGAAGATTTATCAAATTTGATGTTATTTGTTCGTTGTTGATGTATCATATCAAATAAATGTCATTCATACTTTCGTTAATCATTTTGATTATTGCTTCAAAAATTCTTCATTTTCCCATTCTTGTCTTAACCTGTTTTCCTCAGGTAGGATAAAGGATTTCTAGAACGGGCTTGGGGGGAATAAAAAATAGTTTTTTTATCCCCTTGATTTTTTTTTTGTGGACGACCATTTTGCTTTGTATCCACTTTTCAAAGAACTTCTCGGGGCGCCCCGTCTGTTGGTAATCTGCTTATGTCAAACCCATTTAATTTTTTTTTCGTGAAGTTAGTACGATGTTGTACCCACTTTTTTCTGATGTTTTAAATTTTCTAAACCGGTCTTTCTTGTTCTGATTTTAGATACTTCATCTCTGTCAAACTATTTTTCTTCTATTTTTTTATCAAAAAATTATAACTAAAAAAAATATTAGATGATATCACTGATGTGGTATACTTACTATGTTTTTTGTTTTTTTTTTATTAGCAGTGTTTCACAAACTAAAATATGGTGAGTCTTATATAAAATCTTACAAAAAATTTGGGAAATTTATAGGCTCGTCTTGTTTTGGTTTTTTAAGAGTGAGTGCGGGAAAAGTAGTGTCCTGGGTGTTATTATATAGTAGTGAGTGCTAAAAAGTAGTGTCCGGGAATTTTATTATATAGGGGAGTGCGGGGAAAAAGAGTGTCCGAAAAAAAGGTTGCTGGAAAAAAAGTGTCCGGGAAGTGTTATTATACAGAGTAGTCGGGAGGAAGTAGTGTCCTGAAGTGTTATTAACAGTAGTGAGTGTGGGAAGAGTGTCCGGGAATTTTATTATACAGTAGGGTGTGGAAAAGTGTGTCCTTGTTATTTCTGGGGTACTGGGGGGAAGTAGTGTCCGGGAAGTTTTATTATACAGTAGTGAGTGCGGGAAAAGAGGTCCGGGAAGTGTTATTATACAGTAGTGAGGCTGGAAGAAGTAGTGGAAGTGTTATTATACAGTAGTGAGTGCTGGAAGAATGTGTCCTGAAGTGTTATTATACAGTGGTGCTGGAAGAAGAGGCTGGAAGGTTATTATCGGGTAGTGCTGGAGGAGTAGTGTCCTGGGGTGTTAATACAGTAGGGTGTGGAAAAGTGGTCCGGGAATTTTATTATATAGTAGGAGTGCTGAAGTAGTGTCCTAAAAAATGTTATTCTACAGTGTGAGTGCTGAAGAAGCATCGTCTTGGGGTGTAGTCATCAGTATGAGTGCTGGAAAATATGACCCACATAATCATAAACAATTTAGAGACATTTCAAAAAATATAGAAGAAACTTGCTTTTTTTTCTGAACAAAAACGAAATCAAATGATGAACTTTCCAAATGAATAAACTATACATCACGGGAGAACATCAGAAAGGAAGAAATTCAGAGGGTTTTGTATGTCGGGGGCCGAGGGAAATTGATGTGGTCGGCCATTCCAAATTGAAATATGACAGTGCGGCTTCCCAAAAATGTCCCCTTTGCGAGTCAGCGACGTCTGAATGGCTGGGACACGTGTGCGATGAGCGATGGTATAACTAAAGAATTTTTATGGTAACTCAACTGGTCAAAACGATGGAGCACAATTACGCTTCATTGCCCTGCAAGCGTGATCAAATTCATGGGGTATAGACAAAGAACATTGGGCGCGGCTCCCAAAAGACATGCACGCATGACAAGCGGCAGGGGGGGTGGCTCAAAAATAAAAGAAGAAAAACAATCAAATATGGAACAAAAGAGCGCAGAGGCAGAGAAAACACCCTATGTATCAGTTTCACCTCCAGTTTCATCTGCAAAAACTGGAAAGGATTCCCCACCCCAGAATATGGCATTACAGCCACCAGAAACGGGTTTTAGTAAGAAAAAACTATGACCAAAACCTTTTTCCCGGAGAAAAAGAGGCTAACGATGATGATGGTAAGAGTATATAGACACTGGCAGATCAGTTTTCGGTGGACAAAAAGGGAAAAAGATATCCTGGACTTCCAAAGCAAAATTGGGAGAAACTGTTGAAATAGAACATAAGTTGTGCCTTGCAGTTGTAAATAATTAAAAAAAAGGGAGAACAGCAAAATGGCTTTTTTTGAAAGTCTTATGTTTCATACGGAGCACGAAGAGGATATGAAGATATATTCAAGGGGCAGTAGAAACAGAAACCCAATACCATCGAGACAGCTCCCAGCTTTGTGTATATTTTTTTCAAATATGAAAGAGACAGTATCAAATATATGTCAACATTGTTTAAAAAATTTTTACAATTGGTTATTGTTTGGTTTTTGGGTTAAAACACGTCATTATTGGGGCCCTTGGGCCCTAAGTCCCCCCAACAGATATCGAAGAGTATGATACTGATGGTTCCTGTGGCTCGCTGATTAAAACCCCTTCATTTGCCTCTCAGGCCCCAGTTCGACTTGAAAAAAGGGTAATTCCAAACTGCTTAAATCGCTTGACGATTCAACATCGTTTTTAGTGTTCACCCAAAGGGGTCTCGAAGAGACGAAGAATATCCCCTTATCCATCTTCAACCCCCAAACAATCGATGCTGTTATGCAAGCCTGTCCCTCCCCCATTACCGAAAACCCCCACCCCGGACAGTATACCCCGTAAGCCGCTGGGGGTTAGAAATTTTATAGACGACATCCCCAACCGAAACCTGCCCTTCGGATTTTTGGAAATCGACAGAGTCGATAACAAACTGCCCCAGTAAATAAAGTCCCAGAGATCCAATGGAGGGAAAAGAAGGCCTCAACCCCATCCTCATACTAAAGTAGTTGCCCTTATGCCCCACTTCCCTAACCCCCTCCTCCCTTCCCAAGAAACCCCACCGGATTTCTACCACGTTAAACCCAATCGGTATATACAAAAAACATCATCTCTTGCATTATCTTCACACGCTTAACGGATCATTTTGTTGCCCAATTCTCATTTCTGCCAAAGGAAATAAGGAATAGTTCATATGTTATTTTTGGGGACCCTTTTCCCCCTTTATGGAAGCGAAAAATTATCCCCCTGGCCAATCTTTCCCCACCGGGGCCATCCAACATCCCCCTTGATTCTTTTAAACGGCGTGAAGTGATGTCTTTATCCGAAGAAACCCCCAAATTATGCCTTTTTGGGCGATTGATGACGAGGGAACAAAAGGGGCCCATAATCTCACCCACAAGGGGGACTCTTGCAGCCCAGAACATACGCATCCCCATTCTGAACCCGTTCGAGTCGTTAAATTGGGACTTGATATCGAACCGAGTCCGTAATTCCCACGACATTACCAGTCGATCGAAAAAAAGGACAAGTAGTTCGCTCGGGTTTGGCCCACCAAAATTTTAGACCCGCAAGACCACGCTTGCATTTGTACGTCTGTTCAATATGGTGTTTGAAAGATGACACGATGGCCCAAATAGCGAACCTGTTCTGCGCTCGATGGATGTTCATAAAAGATTACAAGGGGGCCTTAAATGTGATTTTTCAAGACAACAACATACACGCTTTTTCAGGAACCGAGGCAGACTCTACACCCCCCGAGATGGTATGCAATTTTTTCTGAATGTCGTCAAATCTCTCGTTATCTGACCCAGCCCTTATTTTAGAATCACCCGCAAAATTAAGTAACCCAATCGGTTGGGAAATTTTTTTTTTGCTGAAATAAAACAACACGGGTAAAGGGGAGGAGAACCCTGGGGTAATCCGGGCAATGGGGATCCGATGTCCATTTTCCCTAAAGGAGGCAAGTTCTCCTTTAAAGGCAGCTATCCAGTTTACCACCCAAAGGATTAATTTTACATTTAAAAAAGAGCGCACCATTATTGAAAAACCCCTTGTTAAAATCCTCCAAGTCGATGGCCACAGCAACAGCTCTTCGGGGTTTGGGAAGCCTTCATAAACATCAAAACAAACGTCCGGATTGCCATGTCCTTTTCTTTGGGCCGTAGACCCAAAAGTGTCAGGAGATGGGTCATTCCCCAAGTAAACCATTCCTTTTCTGGCCACTATCTTCCTAGTAATTTGCCAATACATTTTGAAAGGTAGATGGGTAGCGGAGCATTTGGATCATTCCCATGTTTGGAGGGCAAAATAACTATAAAAATCCTGGTACACCAATTCACATTTTTGTTAAAACCACCAAATGCTTAAAAAAAATTTCCCCATGTTTGATGTGATGATAGAACCACGGGCCCCTGGGGGGTGCTGTGGCTTGCCTTGAGTGCATTAACAAATCCCCCTTTTTTTAATAAATGAAAGGTTCTGGTGTAATATCACGAAGAGCACTTATGATATTATGGCGGCAGTTTTATCATTTTTTCGTCTGTTCCACGAAACGATGGAACCCTCCCCCTTTCTGCATCTGTTGTCAACGGTCTAGAGCAGTAAAGAGGAAAGACTTTGGTATTCCCCCTTTCATTTTGGTGAAACTGCCAGAATTGATATAGAGATTTGTGCAACCGTTAAAAAGTTCCCAAACCCACCTTTCCCTCACTACCCAAATATTTTAAAACCCCCAGGGTTTTTGGGGGCAATACGACTTTCAGCCACACACACAATTTCTTCCTTTTTTGTCCCTTCTGCCATGATTTTGTAGCACCCTTTTTTAATGCTTTTTTCAACTTTTTCAAAAGGTGGTTGCAGGAAAGGAGTCCTGAGTCTTCCGGGGTTGTCGAAAGTAAGGGGTTTTTGTATCAGAGGGCATGGGTGTATAAAAAAGACAGTTTTGGGGTCTTCGGTGCAAATTTTTGGGCCCTTTAAAGAAGAAAACCAGGAGAGATCCCGGCCCCGAACATTCCATCGAGCAAAAGTAGCATCAGTTGGGAGACACCCAGATCAAACACCATCATGCCTCAGGGGGCTCGGGGGGGCGGCCGTCTTCAATATCGTCCATGGTTTTGTGAGCAGAACAAAAAGGGACCCCCGTCATTCTGGGTGCGTTGCCCCCCTTTTGACGGGGGTTTGAAACCCCCGTATGGCGTGTGGTGGTAATCTGAGGTTTCTCAAGGAAATCCCAGTTATCTTCAATAGGGGTTTTGTCCACATGGGCGTAAAATTATATTTTCGCCATACCTGATCACGTTTTTTGAATTTTGAAATTTCCCACAGCCTCAAGGGTCGGGCTTTAAAGGGATTTGTAAGGCCTGTTTCCATGTGACCTGTCCACCCCGGGTTCACTGGGGGGAAAATAACATTTAAATCCGGGCACTCAATGGCTTTATCCTGCTGCAATTTGGGTTTTCCCAATCAAAAAATGTCAAGTAAGACTAGCTTCTGTAAATTGGTCCTTTTGTTTTATTCGAAAATTTCCGACCCAAATCCCAGAACAGAGCAAGTCGTCTGTCTTTCGTCTAAACCGTCTCTGTCCAGCTGTCTCTTACGTCCATTTCTCTTCCCCCCTCCCCTCTTTTTTTTTATGCATATTTTCTTGTCATCGTGGAGGAATAACGGTACGAACCCCTCCACGGCTGGAGTCATTATATAATACAAATTAGACAGAAAGTAAACCGAAAAAAAAGAGCAGAAAATTTAAAGGTAAAACGAAAACCAAAAAAATAATAAAACCGTATTTGTTCAGTTTTTGCCAAGTAGGAAACAAACTAAATGGAAAAAAAAAACCCAAACTGAAAATTAGAACTTTCCCTTTTGAATAAAAGTAACTAAAAAGAAATAAAATGATAAATTAAAATATAACTCAAACAGAATATTAAAAAAATTTTTTTAAACCCCGGTCGTTGTGCATCAGAAGGTCTTCTGTGTATTAAGTCTTTTCAGCGCAGAGATGATATATGCCAGCCTTTGGGAACGTGAATCAAAATACCATATGCTATCTAACGACAACTGGGTTTTCGAGAAGTGAAAATCCTAAAAAAAGTGTTTAGCCGTTTTTGGGGGTAAAATTAAAACCGACATCAAATTTTACAATAAAATTATATATATATATATTTACTGGGTTACTGATGTAATATCCTTGTTAGGACGGGTGACATGGGTGGGGATGAGGTTGGCGGTGTTTCAAATTTAATGTCCAATAGTGCCACAAAACTATTCTGTTTTTTTTCGTTATGCCACCCCAAAAAAAAACCCCTTCGTCTTACCACGGATTGCCGGCCTGATCCCCCACACGGACCCAGCACTATAATTCATCCGCCAGAGGATGAAAACAAAGGTGTGCAGGCGGCATGAAACTTGAAATAAATAGTAGTTTTTTTAGATTTTATTTCGCCTATTTAGCGAATGATGATTTGTGTTTATAACAGATTGTTTTTCCTGTTTATTATGTACATTAAGTGTAGTTCTAGAGACGGGTTGTATAGAAATGGAAGAGTGGATTTTTCAATAGAGGCAAATCAAAATACCCAGAAAATAGTTATAGATTAGAACATTTTTGCTGCTTTTGTAAATAAAAAAAAAAGGCAAAAAAGGGTAAAAAAAAACAATTGGAAAACTTGAGAAAAAAATACCCTTATTTTGGGGAAATGAATGCAATTACGAAAGTGTCTCATAAAATGGCTAAGACGTTTTCGTTGTTCTGAAGGTAGGGGGTTTCAAACCGGAACGAGTCACAATCTTTTTAGATTGAGGTTGTTAGACGAGTTCGTGCGGCAAACCTTGGAGTGGTGCTTTTTTGCCAAAGAGGGGGTATGAGGGAAACTCTTTTAGTGAGTCCTTCCATTCAGCCCTTTTAGCAAAACAATATTGACGTCGTGGCGAGGGTTAGCTGTCGTCCCCAGCGCTTCCTCATGTACCCACAAATTTTTTTTCCAGGTCCATTTCAGTGTGGGGGAGATCGAGTTCCTTCCCTACGGAACAGACAATAAAGCGTAGGTCCTGCAAGTTCAGCCGGGAACCTGGCGGTTCAAAATCGAGAAAGCAGAATGAACAGCGGCTCCCCTGGAAAAACGCGTTAAAAAAAATCCTGTCCTGGAAAACCGAAAAAAATGCGGTTTCCCCCAAAAAGCGTTAAAAAAGCCGCCCCAAAAACTATTAGAAAATGCGGTTCCTGGAAAACCCTCGTTAGAAAATGGGGTTCCTAAAATGCGTTAAAAAAAGTTGGGAAAAAAAAAATTTCCGGACAAATATGTTCACAATTCTTTAAATTTCATTCAGGACTCCCCGGGGATGCGGAGTTTGTGCAAGATCTTCCGTGGAAGGAGATGAAAAATATGGAGGACAATATAGTGTAATGATGATAGTCTATCAATCAATCAATCAAACGATGAACAGGTGTGATTACACGTTATATGCTGGTAAAGATATTAAAAGATCAGAACGCCTATTTCCTGTTCGGGACATGATGATAAAATTTAAAAAAAGTCGTTACTGTCTGTAGTACTGCTTTTTTTGGGGGGTAGGACATGGGGCGGGGTCTGAGGAATTTTAAAGGCTGCATTAGGCAGCCCGCGAAGCGTTTGGTTGGATGTTTCCTTTCGGTGATGATAATCTTCCCCAATACAATTTCCCTCAATTTTTTTTCATCCAGAAGCACTTGGCTTTTCAGTTTCGGCCGGTCCAGGAATCGTAACCCTTTCGGTTCGGTGCCACGAACACCGTAAATCTAATCTGTGGCTTTTTCTGCCCGGGGAAATTTAAAACCCAAAAGGGGTGCCCCCCCGCCCAAGGGACAAACCGCCAGAGGGCAATCTCCACTAATATTCTAATCTAGATACGCACGACAGATACAACTTTCAGATTACAACATTTTGGAAACAAAAAGGGAAAAATCTATTCGATCATCATGTTTTTGCTTCGGGTAACGAAACAGATGTTGGCTTTCCCTTTTTTCCCGACTTCCTCAGAACGTTTCCCGTTTGATTTATCAATTAATTTTTTATTTTTATTTTTTCGAGTATTTCTTTTTAAAACCTTTTTCTATGTTTAAAAACCTTTTTACATGTTTAAAAGTTTTTCATGTTTTAAATCACTTTAACCCAACCTCAAAAGAGGGAACCGGCATTATGTTTCCACGTCCGGGTTTACGTATCTGTTCGTCGGTTTTGCTTTGTGAATCTTTTCCCGGGGAACGCCTATATTTAACACTTTTTAACCAACTGGGATTTTTTTTTGGGTCTGAGCCTGAGTGATTACGTTGTGCCAAGGTCCAAGAACCGGCCCCCAAACTGAATTGGGATTTAGGGGAGTTTTGTTCCTAATATACCTCTTAGAATACCATGTGGGTTTCAGGGGGCTATTCTTTTTTTTTACGGGGCCCCGCACCACGGGCGAAAAAAAGAATCTAAAACGAAAGATTGTCCAGGGGAACTGCACCGGGTTTCCAATTGTTCATTTACACGGAAGATTTTTGGGAGGGAGATGGTGTGCGGCAGTGAAAATTTACGAAAGGACCTTTTGGGCCTAACTTGACACGAAAACTGCACTGAGGTGAAAACTGGAGGGGGCGAAAAGTGAAAAAGGTACAACTCTGCCTGGGATTCCCAAAAGTGCGAATTTCCCCGCCTGCAACATATTGATTGATTATTGATTGATTGATTGATTGATTATTGATTATTTATTGATTATTGATTGATTGATTGATTGATTGGACCCTCATCATTGCACTTCGGTGAAAAATCATGGTCCGATCTCTTTTTTTTCAAGAAGAATCTCATAATCAAACCCAACGAGGGCCCCGATATCGAAAGTGGGGAAAATATTTTTTGGGAAATTTTGTTTTTTTAAACTTTTCTAATGAAATTTTTCAAATGAAATTTTAAAAAATTTAAAAAATTTGAAGATTAATTGATTGATGTTGTTTTGATTTATTAGATCAGGGTTCTAACTTGGGATCGCGACCCCTTTTGGGGGGCGAACGACCATTTTGGGGCGCCAAAACCCGGAAAAATATTTTTCTAATTAAAAAAAATATTTGAATAATTTTTAGGGTTTTTTAAAAAACATGAGGAACAATTAAAAGGCGTATTAGGAAAGGGGGAAACCTGGGTTGATGATTGGGTAATTTTTGAGATTGAAAGAACATCATCAGGGGCCGAAATAACCCTTTTGCTCCCATTTGTTTCTTATACAATGACGGTACCATGAGTGTATACATTTCTACTGAGTTTCCCCTTTTGAACATTAAAAATGTTGTTAAGTTCCATCGACCGACAAATGAAATGACCACACTTCAATGTAAAGTTTTTCCATTTAAAAAAAAATTTTAATCAAGTCCAAGAAGATTTTTTGGTTCAGAAGAAATAATTTTTACCTTTTTAAAATAACACGGAAACCCCCTGGGGTTTAGGTGGGTGATTTTGGGGGTGAAGGTCCGCAGTTGGTTTTTTCTGAAGACCATAGATTCGAAATCCCTAATTCACGGTTATGATTCATGTCCTAAAGGGTTCGACAGGGTAAGATAGTTTTTTTTTGCACATGCCCGGCATAGAGACAAGATGTCAAAAAACAAAGCGTGCACCAGCTGCACCATTACACAACACCCAAAAATCAAGATGGGGAAATGAAAACAGATGATAAAGTATTTTCTTCCCCTTTTTTAAATCCCAAAATTTCTTTTAAAACACACCACGGAAAACCCCCAGGGGAAATAAAACTTGAGGAAGGCAGGGGGTACCAGGGAAAATAACAGAAAAGAGGAACAAAAGAGTTGGATAAATACAACAAAACATCGAAAAACAAAAAAGAGTGGTTTTAAAATTTAATGAAATGAAAACAAAACCACCCAAAAAGATACAAAAAAAGAATCGGATAGAGCTAAGGGAAGACGAAAAAAAAAGGGTAGACAATATAAGACCTTTCATAAAAGAATTAAAAAAAACCACTCATCAGCCCAGAAAGCAAATTTAAAACTCCCATCTCTCGCTTTTTCCCCAAAGGGGCAACCAACTCCATCTTTCCCCCTGGGAATAGCAATGAAGACTTTTTACATTTTATGACGGTGGGGATTAACGTTTTGATTTGATCAACCTCTTGCTTTTACATTCCCGTTTCTTTCAACGGAAAAGAATAAAAAACTATTAAGAAAGAACCACGGGGGAAAAACCGGAAGCCAATGAATATCATCAATAAATAGACAATCAAAAAGTATTAGGGACTTCCGGAAAAAAAAATACAAAAAACAGAATTCGAACACAACCTTCACATTTAGAATTTTTTTTCTTTAATCTTAAGAATTGTCTAATTTAAACCCGAAAATTGTCTTTATCTTAAGCACCCATTGTCTAACTTCATCACGCACCATTCCTAACTTTCATCTTACAGCACCCATTGTCTAACTTCATCTTTTCCCCTATTGTCTAATTTTTTCTTACAGCCATGTCTAACTTTAAACTTTGCACCCCTTGCCCCAACTTTCATCTTAACACCATTTTAACTTAATCTTCGACCCATTGCCTAACTTTACATCTTACCGCACCCATTGTCAACTTTAATCTTGACCATTGTCAATTTACATCTTACGCACCCATTGTCAACTTTACATCAAAATCTTTCCCCACCCATTTCCTAACTTTTCATCTTTTGGCACCCATTGCCTAACACATCTAATGGACCCCTTGCCTTCTTTAAACTAAGGCACCCCTTGCCAACTTCATACAAGACATCTTACCCACCCATTGAACACATACAAGCACATCTTACTCACCATTGCCCCAACTTTCATACAACACTCTTACCCGCCCCATTGCCTAACCATACATACAAGTATTTTTTTAGAACACAGCCCCCCCGTCTGCCCAGCATGTTGGGCTAGGGGACTATCCTTTTGGTTTCAATTCCTGGGATGGCAAAAAACAATTCCCCGATTTAGGTTTCGGGCACCGAACCGAAAGGGGTTTCATGTCCATGGCACTGAGCCGAAGAGCGAAAAGCCGGGTCAAAAAAAAGAAAAAGCCAGCCTGCTAAGTTTGGGTTCCTGTGTTTTTAATTTTTTTCCCCAGCCCTAATACTTGCTCGTCTATTTATTGATAAATTTCATCCTTGAACGATTCCCAAAAAAAAAAACCCCCGGGAAACCTGACAACGGGTAGAAACCATAAAAATACTTTTAAAAATTTTAGAGATGAATGAAATACCAATGACCTAAACACGTACTTTGTGCAAGTAAATGGGAAATTTAACAGTTCCAAAATCGAAAAGAATAGGATATCCTTTTAGAATACTTTCCCCCCCAAATGAGTCGTTGATTGTGAGGCATACTTTTACGTTCAGTAGTTTGCTTTCTTTCGACGTTCTTTTTAACCCCAAAAATCCGACAAACAATTTTTAAACCGCCGCCGCGAAGTTTAAACCGGTACGTGGGATTGTGATCGAGCCCCTCCATAAGCGCAGGCCAGAAAGAAAAAAATCACCCACAAAAATTAGGGAAAATAATATCAAAAAAAAATTTCTACCAAAATCAAATTTTAAAAACAAATCAGAACTTGCCATTTTTTGATCAATGGGACTGAAACAGAGATATTCAAGGAAAGAAAGATATCCAAACAAAAGTCATTTTGAAGGAATTTTGAAAACCCCAAGTCTAAGATTAATGATGACATATTCCAACCAAAAGATAAAAAATAGGGGAAGATGAAAATACAAATAAACAAAGTATAGACGACAAAAACACAATAAACACACAGGATAGATGACCAAACAAAAACACAGGGAATCAAAAATACACAAAACAAAGGTAGTGTTCAACAAATAAACAATAAACACACAGGGACAACAAAACATAATAAAAACAGGAATCAACAAATAACAATAAAAGGATTTTAAAAAAAAAAAAAAAAACACCAGAAAAACAAAATACAAAAAAAACAACAGGATTGGGTCAACAAAACAAAAACACACAGGTATTGATCAACAAAACACAATAAAAACACATATTGTTCGACAAACAAATAAAAACACAGGTATTTTCAACAAATAAAAAAAAACACACAGGTATAAGACAAAAAAAAATAAACACACGGTATAGATCGACAAAAACAAATAAAAAAAAGGAAGATCGACAAATACCAAAAACACAGGTATTGATGACAAATAAAATAAACACAAGGGATTGTTAACAAAACACAATAAAACACAGGTATTGTTCGACAAATACAAATAAACACACAATTGTTCGAAAAAAAATAAACACACAGGATAGATCGCAAATAAAAATAAAACCCGGGATAGATCGACAAAAAAAATAAACACACATTTAGATCGACAAAAACAAATAAAACACGGTATGATCGAAAATAAAAAAACACACAGGTATAGACGAAAAACACAATAAACACAGGAAATCGACAAAAACAAATAAACACACGGATGATGACAAATAAAAATAAACACGGATGATGACAAATAACAAAAAAACAGGTATAGATCGAAAACAAAAAAACACAGGTATAGATCGACAAATACACAATAAACACACGGATTATAAACAAATACCAAAAAAAAAAAGGATTGATGACAAAAACAAAAAAACAACGGTATAGATGAAAATACAATAAACACACAGGATAGATCGACAATCATTGCTTTCAATCCCCAAATAAGAATTTGCAAAATGTCATAATGCGAAAAAAAAGCAGTAGACAAAAGGCCCCCGAATGGAAAGGGAGGTTTGGAAAGGGAAAAGGGAAAAATGAACATATTTTTACCCCGCGTAAAAATTTTTTGAACAATGTAGGAGGGCAAAGGGTTTTTATATCAACTTCATAGATTTTGAAAAACTTCGGCAGGTCACAGAGACGTATAAAAAACTGAGACAATGGCCACCAAAAACTTGTCAACATCATAGCCCTCTTCATAAAGATTTCTCCCGCAACCAAAAATTCCAACAAAAAACCCCCTAAAAACTGGGGGACAATTTAAAGTCCCCTTTTTTTTTTAGTATTCAATTGATGGGTGCTAAAATGATAAAACAACAAGCACCAAGAGGAATAAGATGGGCCCTTTTAGATGCTTGAGGACCTGACTTTCAGACGATATAGGTGGGCACAAAATAGAAATATACAAAAAAAAAAATACTTAAGAGGGAAAAAACAGTACCCCCAAAAAAACACAGGAAAAAAAAAAATTAGAAAAAGTGAAACCAAAACCAGTAATGTTAGAAAATGAAACACTGGGGAAAAGGGTTAAGGGTTTAAAAATCTTAGTACTGACCTAAATGGTGGCAGAGGAAGATATAAAATCACGTCTAAGTAAGGCCAGAACCGCTTTTGCCCGAATGAAACCAGTATGGAAGTCCAAAACCAAAGGGCCACAAGCTTAAATCATAAAAGCATTGTTTGCCAGTTTTGCCTACGGATCGGGGGAGGATGACCAAAAGGAATATTGAGGGTGTCATTTTTTACCCTTGTCTTTTAAAAACTGGGGAAACTTTTTGGCCCGTAAAAAAATCCAAAACCAACCTAAGAACAAGACAAAAGGCAATGAAACATACTAAAAGAGAAGATGGAAATGGTCGACATTTAAAGAATGAGACAAAAAATGCCTGCAAAAGCCCCCCCTTACACCAGAGGAAAAAGAAAGAAAGGAGACACGGACAAATGGAGGGCATGATGGAAGAGGGTGACACCCCTTGATGGGGCTGGGTAAATTGCCGGACAGAGCATGGAAAGTCCTTTTTGAAGCCCATGTTTCCCAGGCATGACGGGATTAAGAAAAATAGTCGACAAATACACAAAAACCACGGAAGATGACAAATACACAATAAACACACAGGATAGATCGACAAATAAAAAAAACACAGGTATAATCGACAAAAAACAATAAAAACACAGGTATAGATAAAATACACAATAAAAACACACAAGGTAAAAAAAAATCCCAAAAACAAATACACAATAAAACACACATTGCTTTACCAAAAAGGGTCCCCAAAAATTTAAAAGCGTAGGGTTCAGACGCCAGGAAACCAATAACTTTGCAAAATAGCAAATAAATAAAAGGAAGAATTGACTTAACTGACCCTGTTTATTACCGATATGACTCGGGCCATTTCCCAAAAAATGTTGAACATCTATAATGTTTTTTTATATTGATCTTTATAGTTCCAAAATCCTAAGGGTGTCCGGAAATATTGCATTCTTTAATCAGATTCTTCAATATCCTGTTACAAAATAAAGTCCATTTTTTTCAACTTTACATTCTTCAACTCTGTAAACTATAAATCAATGGGCCATGTCTACCAGCTTAGACTATCAAACTCCAAAACCCCCCCCTCTTCCGGTTCCCCGGGGAAAATTAATCAGTTCTGACTAGATCTCTTGTCGAACCACGAAGTCGCTCGTGGTTTCGGGTATCAAGGGGGGAAAAAAAATAAACCCCCACCTACAAGGCATGGGGAAAGCGACTGAGGTAGGGTCATGAAAATTACTCAGTAAATATAAACGTCGCAGAAACCGGATGTTTCCTACTTTAAATCGCATAACTGGCAAATGTAAATGTTTAGGACCCGTCACCAAAACCGGGGGGGGCAAGGGTTGATATTGACCGTTCGAAGAAAGGGTAAAAAAAGAACCCACGTCACACCATCCAACATCTTCACTTCTGCTTTTCGAACCTCCCTTCCTGTGTTTTACTTGTTAACACCACTTTTTTTAAACCTGCTCTTTATTTTATGTCCGAAGAACATTGATTGACATATTCTTATTCTTTTGATCATCAAATTTTTGGTGTATCTTATTTAAAACATTATTTTTTTCTTCGTTGGTCATGAGATTTTCAGGGTTCTTCAAAACCGCTCTTTGTTTTCAGCGATATTAATGATTGTTTTTTTTCATAATTTGCCATACATAAATATTGGTTCAATATAGCACTGGAGATTCATTTCCCCGTGTTATTTTGGGGAAATTTTCGCATAGTTTATTTTTCATTTTTATAAAAACGGTTTTTTTTTGAGCTGTTTCTCCTAAACTCTGTTTACATCTTCCGCTATGTTAGAAATGTTCTTAATATTTAATCCATGGACTTTTTAATGTTGTTTTTTTATTTTTATTTACATTTGTTTTTTTCATTTCAGAAATAACTATTATCTCCTTTTTTTTTATTCAGGTTTTAACCTTTTTTTTCACTTTCTCTTGTTAAATAAAAAATTTGGATTTTTTAGATGAGTACCACAAACCCCTAAGGAGTATAATTTTCTAGTACCACTTATAGTTCAGTAGTTTGTCATTGCTTTCGAACGGTTTGTCTATTTTTTTCCGTTGTAAAAAAACCCCGGGAACAAATTGCTTTCTAACTGCACCCGCGGAATTTGAACCATGAACCTTGGGGGATCGAGCTCACTACCACGAAGCCCTAAAAACGTTTCAGGGCCCCACTAAGCCCATACAACTACCCCAGCGGCTACTAACCCATACAACTACGTTACAGCGGCTCACAAGCAAACATCCTACGTTACAGCCTCACGCCACAAACACGTTACAGCGGCTCTCACTAAGCAACATCAACTACGTTCAGCGGCCCCACTAAGCCCATACAACACGCCACAGGGCTCCAATCCACATCAACTACGCTACAGCGGGTCACTAATCCCAACCTACGCTACGCGGCTCCCCTAAACAAACAACAACTACGTTGCGGCTCCTAAGCCACATAAAATACGCTACAGCGGCTCTCCTAAGCCACTAAAAAAGCCCCGGGGCTCTCACTGCCCCATACACCCACATAATGTTTTTCAAAACTTGTAGATCTTGTTCATTTGTCACCATAGAATTGTTCAAAGTGTCTTAAATTGTTAATAGAGCTAAGAGTTTTTTTGCGGGTGATGAAAAGAAAGAAAGTCCCAAAAAACTATCCACAAAAACGCTTTTTAAGTTAAAACTTTTTCAGGAATCCCCGCCCATCTACCAATAGGTAATCATTTCCAAAAAAAATTTTAAAAAGATAATTGTCCCAGGTTGGTTTGCAATAGAGATTTTAAAGGTTTAAAAAAGTTAAACCTAAAAAAACCCAAAATTTAAACACGTTGGGAAAATGTGTCAAATAAAATAGAATCATTTAAAAAAATTGTAAAGAGATAAAAAGATTTTTTTAAAAGGGGGGAAATTGAGATAAGGGAAAAAATAGCTGTGTCGTTATACCAACACAGATTTTCGAAATGTGTTGTGCATCATAAACGAAGTCATTTCATATATCACATACGAATATACCGATACACACGTTTGTAGTACATACACATGTAAATAAACCACCAAAACATCAAACACAAAAAATGCTTCAACACAAACAAAAACAACACACACTTACTGCATATTTATATTTACGTACCCACCCCTTTGTGGGGGACCGGAACGTTTGAAAAATGCCGCCAGTTTTCAGGGCCGCACGGGGGGTAAATAATAGTACCCCTGCGACCTCGTGGGCCGGATTGGCCAGAGCGGGGGCCCGTGAAATTTTGGGGGGCCCTAGGTTTTTATGATAATAAAAAATAAAACCCTTTTAAAAAAAAACGTGTTTGATTAGAATAATACTAGACCAATTTCTTTGAAAATTTCATCCTGTTCATTAAGATGAGGTTATTCAGACGATCTTGTCCCATCATGTTCCTTAACTCACTTTTTATAAGCTTTAATGTTGAAAAAGAACGTTCTCCGCTGCAGCTAGTAATCATTAAAGACAAATAAATTCGTAAGACTATTTCTACATTTGGGAAACATGACTCTATTGAATTTTCCATTATAAGTTTATAAAATTGCAGTTCAAGAGCCTCATGCTTTTGTTGCTAATAGCACAGTACATTAGTTTTAAAAAGTTCAGCGAACTGCACAAGTTCGTCGCCTAGGCTTTCTTCCAAATCCTCTTGGTAAGAGCTGACAATAAATTGGAGTTCTTTTCAGGATCTCTTCTGCTGTAAGAGGATTTTACCTGCCGAAGTATTTCAAATACACCAGTCACTCTATGGTACGCTCCCATGCGTTTAGCTAAGGCAGACAGTACATTATCAATTATAACAATAAACACCTGACTTTCAAATTTTTGTTTATGTGTTTGATTTTCTACAACTTCGTCGAGCGTAGTAGAGCCGCTGAAATCGTCGTACTTAGTATTTCGCTTGCGTCGTCTTGAAGCAAGTTTGTTGCTGATATTCTTGACAGTGAGTCAGGATTTTGGCTTTGGCCTCAAATCGGAAAATGTAGGCCTCATTGCTTGAACGTACCCGTGTAACGATTCATAAAGGTCATATCCCGTGTTAAGGTCTTGATCAGGTGACTGTAATGAAGCGCTAGACGCTTGCTAGCGTTCTAGAATTCCGTTCCATAAAATGGTCATTATTCCTTTTCCCAACGTGTTCATCTCCAAAACTAGCCCATACGCTTGATTACGACACTCTACCTTTTGATCCATGTTATTTGAGATGTCATCCAAAACTTGTTTGATAGTGGTAAAACCACAAAAAAGTGCCTTTGTCGCATCAGCTCGGGCAGACCACCTGGTGTCCGACAGTCTCTTCAAAGTCAAGAGTTTTGAACCTGTATCTTCCAATGCTTTTGTAAGAATGCCCCATCGATAGGTGGAAGCGGAAAAGAATGTATAGAGGCTTTCAACAAAATCGAAAAATGGATGCTTCTATACAACATTCTGCAGCAGACTTAGCAACCAAATTCAGTGAATGTGCAAAGCAAGGAATGTATTCTGCGTACTTATTTATCTCCTTAATGTGTGCTTGTAAGCCGTAGTATTTCCCACTCATATTGCTGGCATTGTCATAGATTTGACCTCGACAGTCTTTGATATCAATGACATTTTTCTTTAAAAATCAAGTAAACTTTGGGCGAGTTATTCAGCAGTATGACCTTCCATATCCAAGAACTTCACAAACCTTTCCACTGGTTCAGATGGTAACACATAGCACACTATTAGAGTGAGTTGGTCCACATGCGAAATGTCTGGAGCAGAGTCCAGTGATACGAAATAGTTCTTGCATTTCTTAATTTCACAAATAATATGATCCAGTAAGCTGATGCAATTAGATAGATAAATTCCTCGCATGTTTTTTTTTTTAAAGTGTGATGTATGTCCCTTTCTTTTATTTACGTAAGTATTTATATGCTGAGCCAGAAAAATGTCAAATTTGGCTATTAATTCCAATAAACCTAAATAATTTCCATTGTTATGTGAACCAATAGTTTCATTATTACCTCGAAATGCAAAACCTCGTTCTGTTAAAAATTGGATAACTGAAGTAATTCGCTCCAAAAGTGTCCGCCAATATGTTATGTCTCAATTTGGCTTACAAGTTGAGAATCGACACGCGCATCCTTCTTTTTGTAAACTAACAGCGAAATTATCGCTTGTCTATGAGAGGTGCTTTCTTCATGTCTTTTCAACAAATTATTTGCGTTTTTCCATTCGTCAAATCCTCCTTTGGTAAACCGACCACTTGCATTTATTTTAAACTAAGTTTCGAGCGCAAAAACTTCTGAACGAACAGAAACTGGGTTATGAATAAAATTTAATGGTCCTTTTGTTCAAGCTTTCAAGTTTTCGTTTATTAGAATCGTGTGCAAAAAGGGGACACTTACACAAAAAGTAAAAAACTGTAACGTTGTTAGTGAGCTCAATGTGACCGCCCACCTAAGTACGAAATTGTGTAAACATGACCTTGGTCCTAACCTAAATAAGAAAAAAATGAAAAGGGGATATTATTACCCACCTCCCAACCTTGGTTCCTTGTTTATGACCCAAAGGCGCGGGCCCCAGAAGCGCGGGGCCCATAGCATTGCTACTTCTGCTACTAGGCTAATCGGCTGCCTACAAGGCGCGTCGAAAGAGGCGAATGAGGTAGGAGTCTAGGGAAGCTACCCAAGTAAATAAAACGAGTCGCAGAAATCGAATGTGCTGGCCTACTTGTAGGCACATAACTGGCACAATGTACAGTCGCTTCCTAGTCTGAGATCACATACAAATCACAAAGAGTGTTTAATAAGTGGTTGATATGGAGCGTTCAAAGAAAAAGAAAGAATATGTTGACCTACACGACATTGCCTTGATATACATACTTACCTGGATTCTTCAAGAGAAGTTCATTCTTAAATTTATATTTGTTTACATACTGGTCATTGGTTACTGAACGGACGTTACTGCACTCCACCAGACCAATAGATGCTCAGTCTCGAAGAATGTGCACACTGATGGTTTCCGCGGCTCGCTAGTTAAACACACTCCTCCCTCGTGCATCCAGTTATATATGTACAACGGGTAACTTAAACTGCTTAAATCGCTGAATCGATTCAACATGCATATTAGTGTCTTCATCCAACAGATAGTCGTGAAGAGACAGAAGAATATCCCCCTTATCCTTCTTCAACTCTCCAATAATCAATGCTATTGAGTCATGTCTGCCCGATCTTTCCTTGCCGCAAACACTCGCATGTTCACCTACACGTCCTAATATAATAAATAAAAAGATTCGTTCTTAGATTAAAAGAGCATGTCTTGACTTTAAGAGGATTTAATCTCTTAGATAGGAAACAAACAAATCGGTCTACGCGCCCTGGTATAATCAAACAAATAACTGACTCTTGGCTAAGATCAAAGTGAAGTGACCAACGCTTGATCTAGGCCTCCAGGAGGTGGAAGCTTTGGGGTAGTCAATTGACACCTTATTAAAAAATAAACAAACCCCGAGCAGCTCTCTCGAAAACATAAGGCACTCGGCACAAACTAATAGATAGATATATGAAACAAACTAATAGATAGATATATGAAACAAACTAATAGATAGATATATGAAACAAACTAATAGATAGATATATGAAACAAACTAATAGATAGATATATGAAACAAACTAATAGATAGATATATGAAACAAACTAATAGATAGATATATGAAACAAACTAATAGATAGATATATGAAACAAACTAATAGATAGATATATGAAACAAACTAATAGATAGATATATGAAACAAACTAATAGATAGATATATGAAACAAACTAATAGATAGATATATGAAACAAACTAATAGATAGATATATGAAACAAACTAATAGATAGATATATGAAACAAACTAATAGATAGATATATGAAACAAACTAATAGATAGATATATGAAACAAACTAATAGATAGATATATGAAACAAACTAATAGATAGATATATGAAACAAACTAATAGATAGATATATGAAACAAACTAATAGATAGATATATGAAACAAACTAATAGATAGATATATGAAACAAACTAATAGATAGATATATGAAACAAACTAATAGATAGATATATGAAACAAACTAATAGATAGATATATGAAACAAACTAATAGATAGATATAGAAACAAACTAATAGATAGATATATGAAACAAACTAATAGATAGATATATGAAACAAACTAATAGATAGATATATGAAACAAACTAATAGATAGATATATGAAACAAACTAATAGATAGATATATGAAACAAACTAATAGATAGATATATGAAACAAACTAATAGATAGATATATGAAACAAACTAATAGATAGATATATGAAACAAACTAATAGATAGATATATGAAACAAGTAACCTAATAGATAGATATATGCAAACAAACTAATAGATAATATATGAAACAAACTAATAGATAGATATATGAAACAAACTAATAGATAGATATATGAAACAAACTAATAGATAGATATATGAAACAAACTAATAGATAGATGTATGAAACAAACTAATAGATAGATGTATGAAACAAACTAATAGATAGATGTATGAAACAAACTAATAGATAGATATATGAAACAAACTAATAGATAGATATATGAAACAAACTAATAGATAGATATATGAAACAAACTAATAGATAGATATATGAAACAAACTAATAGATAGATATATGAAACAAACTAATAGATAGATATATGAAACAAACTAATAGATAGATATATGAAACAAACTAATAGATAGATATATGAAACAAACTAATAGATAGATATATGAAACAAACTAATAGATAGATATATGAAACAAACTAATAGATAGATATATGAAACAAACTAATAGATAGATATATGAAACAAACTAATAGATAGATATATGAAACAAACTAATAGATAGATATATGAAACAAACTAATAGATAGATATATGAAACAAACTAATGATAGATATATGAAACAAACTAATAGATAGATATATGAAACAAACTAATAGATAGATATATGAAACAAACTAATAGATAGATATATGAAACAAACTAATAGATAGATATATGAAACAAACTAATAGATAGATATATGAAACAAACTAATAGATAGATATATGAAAAAAACTAATAGATAGATATATGAAACAAACTAATAGATAGATATATGAAACAAACTAATAGATAGATATATGAAACAAACTAATAGATAGATATATGAAACAAACTAATAGATAGATATATGAAACAAACTAATAGATAGATATATGAAACAAACTAATAGATAGATATATGAAACAAACTAATAGATAGATATATGAAACAAACTAATAGATAGATATATGAAACAAACTAATAGATAGATATATGAAACAAACTAATAGATAGATATATGAAACAAACTAATAGATAGATATATGAAACAAACTAATAGATAGATATATGAAACAAACTAATAGATAGATATATGAAACAAACTAATAGATAGATATATGAAACAAACTAATAGATAGATATATGAAACAAACTAATAGATAGATATATGAAACAAACTAATAGATAGATATATGAAACAAACTAATAGATAGATATATGAAACAAACTAATAGATAGATATATGAAACAAACTAATAGATAGATATATGAAACAAACTAATAGATAGATATATGAAACAAACTAATAGATAGATATATGAAACAAACTAATAGATAGATATATGAAACAAACTAATAGATAGATATATGAAACAAACTAATAGATAGATATATGAAACAAACTAATAGATAGAATATGAAACAAACTAATAGATAGATATATGAAACAAACTAATAGATAGATATATGAAACAAACTAATAGATAGATATAGAAACAAACTAATAGATAGATATATGAAACAAACTAATAGATAGATATATGAAACAAACTAATAGATAGATATATGAAACAAACTAATAGATAGATATATGAAACAAACTAATAGATAGATATATGAAACAAACTAATAGATAGATATATGAAACAAACTAATAGATAGATATATGAAACAAACTAATAGATAGATATATGAAACAAACTAATAGATAGATATATGAAACAAACTAATAGATAGATATATGAAACAAACTAATAGATATATGAAACAAACTAATAGATAGATATATGAAACAAACTAATAGATAGATATATGAAACAAACTAATAGATAGATATATGAAACAAACTAATAGATAGATATATGAAACAAACTAATAGATAGATATATGAAACAAACTAATAGATAGATATATGAAACAAACTAATAGATAGATATATGAAACAAACTAATAGATAGATATATGAAACAAACTAATAGATAGATATATGAAACAAACTAATAGATAGATATATGAAAAAAACTAATAGATAGATATATGAAACAAACTAATAGATAGATATATGAAACAAACTAATAGATAGATATATGAAACAAACTAATAGATAGATATATGAAACAAACTAATAGATAGAAAATGAAACAAACTAATAGATAGATATATGAAACAAACTAATAGATAGATATATGAAACAAACTAATAGATAGATATATGAAACAAACTAATAGATAGAATATGAAACAAACTAATAGATAGATATATGAAACAAACTAATAGATAGATATATGAAACAAACTAATAGATAGATATATGAAACAAACTAATAGATAGATATATGAAACAAACTAATAGATAGATATATGAAACAAACTAATAGATAGATATATGAAACAAACTAATAGATAGATATATGAAACAAACTAATAGATAGATATATGAAACAAACTAATAGATAGATATATGAAACAAACTAATAGATAGATATATGAAACAAACTAATAGATAGATATATGAAACAAACTAATAGATAGATATATGAAACAAACTAATAGATAGATATATGAAACAAACTAATAGATAGATATATGAAACAAACTAATAGATAGATATATGAAACAAACTAATAGATAGATATATGAAACAAACTAATAGATAGATATATGAAACAAACTAATAGATAGATATATGAAACAAACTAATAGATAGATATATGAAACAAACTAATAGATAGATATATGAAACAAACTAATAGATAGATATATGAAACAAACTAATAGATAGATATATGAAACAAACTAATAGATAGATATATGAAACAAACTAATAGATAGATATATGAAACAAACTAATAGATAGATATATGAAACAAACTAATAGATAGATGTATGAAACAAACTAATAGATAGATATATGAAACAAACTAATAGATAGATATATGAAACAAACTAATAGATAGATATATGAAACAAACTAATAGATAGATATATGAAACAAACTAATAGATAGATATATGAAACAAACTAATAGATAGATATATGAAACAAACTAATAGATAGATATAAAGAAACAAACTAATAGATAGATATATGAAACAAACTAATAGATAGATATATGAAACAAACTAATAGATAGATATATGAAACAAACTAATAGATAGATATATGAAACAAACTAATAGATAGATATATGAAACAAACTAATAGATAGATATATGAAACAAACTAATAGATAGATATATGAAACAAACTAATAGATAGATATATGAAACAAACTAATAGATAGATATATGAAACAAACTAATAGATAGATATATGAAACAAACTAATAGATAGATATATGAAACAAACTAATAGATAGATATATGAAACAAACTAATAGATAGATATATGAAACAAACTAATAGATAGATATATGAAACAAACTAATAGATAGATATATGAAACAAACTAATAGATAGATATATGAAACAAACTAATAGATAGATATATGAAACAAACTAATAGATAGATATATGAAACAAACTAATAGATAGATATATGAAACAAACTAATAGATAGATATATGAAACAAACTAATAGATAGATATATGAAACAAACTAATAGATAGATATATGAAACAAACTAATAGATAGATATATGAAACAAACTAATAGATAGATATATAGAAACAAACTAATAGATAGATATATGAAACAAACTAATAGATAGATATATGAAACAAACTAATAGATAGATATATGAAACAAACTAATAGATAGATATATGAAACAAACTAATAGATAGATATATGAAACAAACTAATAGATAGATATATGAAACAAACTAATAGATAGATATATGAAACAAACTAATAGATAGATATATGAAACAAACTAATAGATAGATATATGAAACAAACTAATAGATAGATATATGAAACAAACTAATAGATAGATATATGAAACAAACTAATAGATAGATATATGAAACAAACTAATAGATAGATATATGAAACAAACTAATAGATAGATATATGAAACAAACTAATAGATAGATATATGAAACAAACTAATAGATAGATATATGAAACAAACTAATAGATAGATATATGAAACAAACTAATAGATAGATATATGAAACAAACTAATAGATAGATATATGAAACAAACTAATAGATAGATATATGAAACAAACTAATAGATAGAATATGAAACAAACTAATAGATAGATATATGAAACAAACTAATAGATAGATATATGAAACAAACTAATAGATAGATATATGAAACAAACTAATAGATAGATATATGAAACAAACTAATAGATAAAATATGAAACAAACTAATAGATAGATATATGAAACAAACTAATAGATAGATATATGAAACAAACTAATAGATAGATATATGAAACAAACTAATAGATAGATATATGAAACAAACTAATAGATAGATATATGAAACAAACTAATAGATAGATATATGAAACAAACTAATAGATAGATATATGAAACAAACTAATAGATAGATATATGAAACAAACTAATAGATAGATATATGAAACAAACTAATAGATAGATATATGAAACAAACTAATAGATAGATATATGAAACAAACTAATAGATAGATATATGAAACAAACTAATAGATAGATATATGAAACAAACTAATAGATAGATATATGAAACAAACTAATAGATAGATATATGAAACAAACTAATAGATAGATATATGAAACAAACTAATAGATAGATATATGAAACAAACTAATAGATAGATATATGAAACAAACTAATAGATAGATATATGAAACAAACTAATAGATAGATATATGAAACAAACTAATAGATAGATATATGAAACAAACTAATAGATAGATATATGAAACAAACTAATAGATAGATATATGAAACAAACTAATAGATAGATATATGAAACAAACTAATAGATAGATATATGAAACAAACTAATAGATAGATATATGAAACAAACTAATAGATAGATATATGAAACAAACTAATAGATAGATATATGAAACAAACTAATAGATAGATATATGAAACAAACTAATAGATAGATATATGAAACAAACTAATAGATAGTATATGCAAACTAGATGAATAAAACAAACTAATAGATAGATATATGAAACAAACTAATAGATAGATATATGAAACAAACTAATAGATAGATATATGAAACAAACTAATAGATAGATATATGAAACAAACTAATAGATAGATATATGAAACAAACTAATAGATAGATATATGAAACAAACTAATAGATAGATATATGAAACAAACTAATAGATAGATATATGAAACAAACTAATAGATAGATATATGAAACAAACTAATAGATAGATATATGAAACAAACTAATAGATAGATATATGAAACAAACTAATAGATAGATATATGAAACAAACTAATAGATAGATATATGAAACAAACTAATAGATAGATATATGAAACAAACTAATAGATAGATATATGAAACAAACTAATAGATAGATATATGAAACAAACTAATAGATAGATATATGAAACAAACTAATAGATAGATATATGAAACAAACTAATAGATAGATATATGAAACAAACTAATAGATAGATATATGAAACAAACTAATAGATAGATATATGAAACAAACTAATAGATAGATATATGAAACAAACTAATAGATAGATATATGAAACAAACTAATAGATAGATATATGAAACAAACTAATAGATAGATATATGAAACAAACTAATAGATAGATATATGAAACAAACTAATAGATAGATATATGAAACAAACTAATAGATAGATATATGAAACAAACTAATAGATAGATATATGAAACAAACTAATAGATAGATATAGAAACAAACTAATAGATAGATATATGAAACAAACTAATAGATAGATATATGAAACAAACTAATAGATAGATATATGAAACAAACTAATAGATAGATATATGAAACAAACTAATAGATAGATATATGAAACAAACTAATAGATAGATATATGAAACAAACTAATAGATAGATATATGAAACAAACTAATAGATAGATATATGAAACAAACTAATAGATAGATATATGAAACAAACTAATAGATAGATATATGAAACAAACTAATAGATAGATATAAGAACAAACTAATAGATAGATATATGAAACAAACTAATAGATAGATATATGAAACAAACTAATAGATAGATATATGAAACAAACTAATAGATAGATATATGAAACAAACTAATAGATAGATATATGAAACAAACTAATAGATAGATATATGAAACAAACTAATAGATAGATATATGAAACAAACTAATAGATAGATATATGAAACAAACTAATAGATAGATATATGAAACAAACTAATAGATAGATATATGAAACAAACTAATAGATATATGAAACAAACTAATAGATAGATATATGAAACAAACTAATAGATAGATATATGAAACAAACTAATAGATAGATATATGAAACAAACTAATAGATAGATATATGAAACAAACTAATAGATAGATATATGAAACAAACTAATAGATAGATATATGAAACAAACTAATAGATAGATATATGAAACAAACTAATAGATAGATATATGAAACAAACTAATAGATAGATATATGAAACAAACTAATAGATAGATATATGAAACAAACTAATAGATAGATATATGAAACAAACTAATAGATAGATATATGAAACAAACTAATAGATAGATATATGAAACAAACTAATAGATAGATATATGAAACAAACTAATAGATAGATATATGAAACAAACTAATAGATAGATATATTAAACAAACTAATAGATAGATATATGAAACAAACTAATAGATAGATATATGAAACAAACTAATAGATAGATATATGAAAAAAACTAATAGATAGATATATGAAACAAACTAATAGATAGATATATGAAACAAACTAATAGATAGATATATGAAACAAACTAATAGATAGATATATGAAACAAACTAATAGATAGATATATGAAACAAACTAATAGATAGATATATGAAACAAACTAATAGATAGATATATGAAACAAACTAATAGATAGATATATGAAACAAACTAATAGATAGATATATGAAACAAACTATAGATAGATATATGAAACAAACTAATAGATAGATATATGAAACAAACTAATAGATAGATATATGAAACAAAAAAAAACTAATAGATAGATATATGAAACAAACTAGATGATATATAAACAAACTAATAGATATAGATATATGAAACAAACTAATAGATAGATATATGAAACAAACTAATAGATAGATATATGAAACAAACTAATAGATAGATATATGAAACAAACTAATAGATAGATATATGAAACAAACTAATAGATAGATATATGAAACAAACTAATAGATAGATATATGAAACAAACTAATAGATAGATATATGAAACAAATGAAAATCGTGACATATCCCTTATAAGACTTCGCCATCAACGTCGATTTTCAAGGTAAATTATGCTATACGTTCTGTGTTTGCCATTGCTTTCTGAACGGTGAGGTCTATTTTACCGTTCGTAAAATTCTACCAGAATTAATTTGCTTCCAAACTGCTCGCCGCGGAGTTCGAACCAGGAACACTTGGGTTGTGAGCGATCTAACTACTACGTGACATGCGCCCTCAAAATATATATATATAATTTCATGAAAATTATTTTTTTTAAATTAGTATTGAAGAAAGAATTGCTAAAGGAAATAAAAATAAGAGAAATAAAATTTCAATAATTCTGACACATAAAGAGACATGACTTATTGAACATAACCTTATTAGTGTGGTAAGTTGAAAGACAACGTGCGAGACACAAGTGGGAGGGCATGATGAAGAATTGCACACATTGCAGAGTGGTAGAGTGTAACATCAAGGCAAGAAGGATGTTAGAGATCTATTGCATCTTGCAGAGTGGTAGAGTGTAACATCAAGGCAAGAAGAATGTTAATCTATTGCATCTTGCAGAGTGGTAGAGTGTAACATCAAGGCAAGAAGAATGTTAATCTATTGCATCTTGCAGAGTAGTAGAGTGTAACATCAAGGCAAGAAGAATGTTAATCTATTGCATCTTGCAGAGTGGTAGAGTGTAACATCAAGGCAAGAAGAATGTTAATCTATTGCATCTTGCAGAGTAGTAGAGTGTAACATCAAGGCAAGAAGAATGTTAATCTATTGCATCTTGCAGAGTGGTAGAGTGTAACATCAAGGCAAGAAGAATGTTAATCTATTGTATCTTGCAGAGTGGTAGAGTGTAACATCAAGGCAAGAAGAATGTTAGAGATCTATTGTATCTTGCAGAGTGGTAGAGTGTAACATCAAGGCAAGAAGAATGTTAATCTATTGTATCTTGCAGAGTGGTAGAGTGTAACATCAAGGCAAGAACATCAAGGAAGGCAAGGGCATGCCGATGTTTGCGAAAATGAGAAAGCGAACGTACTTGAATCAACAGCATTGATCGTCGGGGAGTTGAGAATGGATAAAGGGGATGTTCTTCGGTCTCTTGTCGACCGCCTGTTGGACGAGGACACTAAAATTGATGTTGAATCTATCCAGCGATTTAACCAGTTTGGAGTTACTCGTTGTACAGATGTCCGTCCTGGACATCAGTCCGTCGAACTGGATGTCCGAGAAGCAGAGTGAGGAGTGGGTTTAACCATCAAGCCACAGGAACCATCAGTGTGGATATCCTTCAACATCTGTTGGGGGAGACTGAGCACCTATGGGTCTGCCCTGATCGCTATGACATCAATTCAATTACCAATATATACGAGATAAATGGAAAATATGTGTTTATCTAATCTGTATGACTAATATAAGTGTTTAAAGTCTGCTGATAAGTAATTGATATTATAAATTAAGTATGGAAAAACCACAGTTGCATCTAAGTCTAATGTTATTGTTGGGATTGCAAGATAACATCTGGCGAAATACACATTGTGTGATAACCATGAGATTACGGACCTCTAGACTAGTCCGTGTTATCTTCAAATTTAAAAATCATTTTTGAGTATCACATGACCTGCGTTATCTGGTTAACTTGCAGTAATAATCTGAAAGTGGCTATGAACTTCACTAAAAAGTGGGCGTGTTACTAAACAATAATTATAGACTGTGGTAGAAGCTACAAAAGTTGAAAGTGCCCGACATATATCTTGTGAGTGTCGAACACAACGAATAATAGCTACATTTTCTCTTCAAAATGATAACATCGGTTCTATTTCTGTTTGCGTTTGGGATTGCTCAAGGTAAGATTTTTACTTTATATGTTAAGATTGTATCACCGTGCGTAGCAAACTGTTTACATCTCAATTCTTGTTGTAAAATGTTGTAAACCATCAAGATAACAACAAGAGACTGAGTAAAAGGTAGCAAACTACTGTTGAGGCCTTATGCTCCACGAGGAGCGAAGAGAAATAAGTCAGTAATGAAGTAAATGGTTCATGTTTTCTTGTCTGTTACAAAATATGTATCTACGAATGTCTGTAGTAAAATGTAAATAGCACAATCAAAGTTTGCCGCAATCATTGAATGACATTATGTCTGTCGTACGTGTACATATGCATGGATCCCATCAGAGCCGGATTAGCCTATAGTCTGTCCATTAATTCGTGAGCACGTTTGAAATTGATTTTCTCGAAAACTACCTGTTGGATCTCAGTGATTTTTGCAAGCAGCCTTAGAATATCCATGACGCTAGAGAAATATATTTTGTCCAAGAAAATTTGATGTAGTTTGAAATATTTCTTCTTCAGGTTATATTAAAATCAACCTCACCGGATTGTACACAATAGTAACAGATTTACGGTACACAGACGCGTTGTTCTAAAATACATTATGGTAACAATGAAATATCGTGAGTTTCACGGGAATTCCCGTTCACCTAACCAGTCGACTTTGAAAGCGGAAAGCATATGACGTTATAATTTGGATACCGTTGTATAGTCATAGGTGTATCTCGCTATTTGTATGAAGCTATTGTATCATATTTGTTGGCTTATCAAACTGACATTGATATCACATTCATAATGAAGTGCACATTTATAACAATGCAGAAGGTTACAGTTTTACTATACCAACACTTCGTAGGGAATCTAAGAGAGGTCATCTATATTGCGATATTCATAATCCTGAGAAACAGCACTGGCGCTTGGTCTGAATAGAGAATCCTTTTCCCGATGGATTAAACAGGACACAAAGTGCACTAATGTCAAACAAGGAAGGAAAAGAACAATTGACGACTTTGACATAGATGTCATAAGACGGAGCTCTTGAAAATGTTTGCGACAAATCAACTTGTTACTCTCAGGAAACTGAAATTAAAACTGCAATCAGATTTCAGCATAGACATTTCTAAAAGTACTCTATGGAAAATTGTAAGAGCCGCCGCTTCACCTTCAGAAAAACTATAGGCGGCAGGAATATTATTTGTGAAAAGCCACATTTAATTGCTGCCCAAGTAAATACCTGAGGCAGATCCGTGAGCGGCGGAGGCAAGGCTATGATATTGTATATTTGGACGAATCCTGGGTCAATGCTCACCACACCAATGCTAAAGAATGGCAATCAGTAGACGGTGAACAGAAAAGAAAATACCAAGCAGCAAAGGCCAGCGTATTATACTAACACATGCAGGAAGCAGTGAAGAAGGTCTTGTCCATGACGATGGAATTATTTTCCAATCAAAAAGTACCGACAGTAGGGACTACCACACAGAAATGAATGGACATATTTTCAGGCACTGGATGGAGAAAGATCTACTTCCAATTCTAAACAGACCATCATGCTTGGTAATGGATAATGCATCCTATCACAACGCAGTATCAGCGGAAGACAAAGTACCAACTGCATCAAATACAAAAGATCAAATTAGGACTTGGCTTGCTAATGAAAATGTCAGCTTCGATGATACATATTTGAACCGAGTTGTTGCACCTGGTGAGGATGACAAATAAGACAAGGTGTTTCATATTGACAAAATCATTGCGGAATACGGCCACAAGTCTTTGCGACTACCTCCATATCATGCTCACCTCAATCCGATAGAGCTTGTCTGGGCTAAAGTAAAAGGGCAAGTTGCCGAACAGAACAGGACGTTTAATATGTGTGATGTTGAAGTTCTGACACGTGAGTCCCTCTCAATGATACACATGCAGTTCTGGAAGAAGTGTGTTGAACATGTGCTCCGAGAGGAAGACGAGTACTGCACCGAGATGGATTACAATTTGTCCAGCCAGTAACAATTATCAACCTCATGGAATCGTCAGATTCGGGATGATACAAATCATATTTTGATTACAGACTGAGAAATAGCAACGTATACATTTCCATATCAAATAGTCTACCATCATACAATTTGTGGTGAAGTTAAGATACCCTGGGGTCTAATGGTGACCGAAGAGGAGGACTAACTGTTGCATATTGTATCCAAGTTCACGATTGCACATAAAGGGCAACACACTTAATTACTTGACCTATCAAGTTAATATGAGATACACCTATGAATAGAATTGACATGGACAAATTCTAGGATACTGTAAATCTAAAATTTGAGCCCCGTATTTGCAATTGTCATAAAGATCAAAGAATTCGCCGATGTGCAAAATCCGTAGCATCTATGGACTACTGGTTAGCTTTATTTTAGCGTCATGGATATTCTAAGGCTCCATGCAAAAAATCACTGAGACCCAACAGGTAGTTTTCGAGAAAATCAATTTCAAACGTGCTCACGAATTAATGGACAGACTATAGTAGCAGAAGTAGCAAATGCTACGGGCCCGCGCTTCTAGGGCCGCCTATGTGACAGATGAAAATGGAAAAAATAACCAGATGTTATATAAAAACACGCAAGCTGTCTTAATTTTTAGATGTCGTTTGTGATGGTGCTGAATCCAACGAAATCGAAGCAGAAAATACAGAAGACGTGTCCCATTGTGTAGTAGATGAAAGCAGTGCCTTAGAAGAATCATCATTACCAATACTACCATTAAGATCAGCAACTCTTCACGATTTAGCCACATTTTCCACCAGACAAACTGAAATCGAATGTACAGCAAGTCCTTCCAATTTAGCCATATCATCTTCAAGCCAAAGAGAGGCAGAAAGCACAGCAAATGCTTCTAATGTAGCAACATCATCTACAAGCCAAAACACAACGAAAGTAAAATGTACTCCAACGATATTGGTGAATGGCCAAACAACTTCAAACAATCCACGATTTTGTCGAACGTCGTTTTTCACATACACACATAACCAACAAACAAAACTCACGTCAGAGATTGGTTGTGTTATGCAGAAACTAAAGGACAACTGTTCTGTTTTGTTTGCAAGTTATTGTTTTAGGCTGTACCATAGAGTGACTGGTGTATTTGGAATACTCCGGCAGTTAAAATCTATTACAGGAGAAGAGATCTTGAAAAGAACTCCAAATATTGTCAGCTCTTACCAAGAGGATTTGGAAGAAAGCCTAGGCGACTAACTTATGCAGTTCATTGAACTTCTTAAAACTAATGTCTATGGCCTTTTTCATCTTTACAGACGGTCAATTGGCAAGTGTTTTACTGTGACAACTTCTGAGTTTTCGCTTTTCTCTCTTGTCGTTCAGCTCATACATAAGTCTCTTCTCAAAAGACTCTGCGCCTTTCGTAATTTGGCTTTCCACACAACTCTGTCATCAGCTAGTCCCTCCCATGTGCTGGGACCTATAGAAAAGTTTGTCATTGAGGTTTTGCAGACATCTTTATATCTGAGCAGTGGTCTGCCCTGGTGCCTCTTCCTCCGAAAGTTCACAGAACAACATTTGTTTTGGTATGCAGCAAGTTTCCATTCTTCTCACATGTCCCAACCATCTTAGTCGTCTATGCTGTAACACTAATGTAGCTGCTGCTATTGCAACGAAAGCATGAGGCTCTTGAACTGCAATTTAATAAACTTGTAATGGAAAATTCATTAGAGTCGTGTTTCCCAAATGTAGAAATAGTCTTACGAATTTACTTGTCTTTAATGATTACTAACTGCATCGGAGAACGTTCTTTTTCGACATTAAAGCGTATAAAAGTGAGTTAAGAAACACGATGGGACAAGATCATCTAAATAACCTCACCTTATGTCGTTGAACATTGAATTTACCTAGAGAAATTGATTTGTTTAGTATTATCTCTAAATTTGCTCACATTAAATCGAGACAAGTTTGTTTGTAAAAAGTTGTGTTTTATTTTATTATCATACAAAACCTAGGCCCCCGCGCTAAAATTTGCTACGGGCCCCGCGCTAGCCTAATCCGGCACTGGATCCCATAACTTGTTTATGTATCTATATGTCTATATCTGCTTCGTGTTCCGTTTGACATATAAGACTACAGGCGAGATTTCCATTTCTACAGTTCTGTCACCTTTCTACTGCTTGTTTCTTATGTCAGGTAACAACCTTTCAATTTTGTTTCATAGTTCTTCTCCATATTTTATTTTGACGTTCAGACTTTCTTTTTCTTCTACTGTTCATCGGAGAGCTGTTCTAGTCAATGCATGTGCTGACATACAACATATATTCAGGTGTCTCTGTGGCTAAGTGGTAAAGCCTTGCGTTCTGAAGCTGCTGGTTTCGAATTCGGACCACGCCGTTTTATTCACTGGTGCATTTTCCAAAGACCTAGGACTGTTGCCAGAGCTACGTGTTTTGTGTCTTGTGTAATACTCTTCGCAAGTGGTGTGCTATTTCTCAGAGACTGGGTCATATGGGAAAACCCGGCGCAGTAGAAGTCAATCTTTCGTCTTTATGCCCTTTAAATATATACATAATTCAACTCCATCCTCGTCTTTATGCCCTTTAAATATATGCACAATTCAACTCCATCTTCGTCTTTATGCCCTTTAAATATATGCACAATTCAACTCCATCTTCGTTTTTTAATGATGGTATCCAATGATGCGTAGATTGTTCCTCTTAAAAGCTCTTCATTTGCTATGCCATTTGGCTAACACTTCTTACAGGATTCTTCTTAAACATTTATTTTGCATGGTACCGTTATTTAGGTAAATTCTGAAAAAGTATAACAATTTAGTTACTTGCAATGGACTGGAGCCGGGACAAAATGAAAGCCTCAATCGCACATCTATATTGAGCAAATATGCGTGACAGAGAATCATGGACAATGAGCAAGCAATAAATAAAATCGCTGGAAGTCACAGAGATGTGATTTTACAGAAGAATGTTGAAAATGCCATGGACAGCGAAGAAAACTAATGATGAGACTTTTTAAACAGTCCTCAAAGAAACCTTATCAAAAGAATACTAATCAGACAGTCAAGGTTCTTCATGCATATAATACGAATATGATGTTTAGGGCATTTGGTGACAACGGCAAAATTCAGGAAGAGATCTTGGAAGACAGAGGGAGAAGATGTTGGATGGTCTGACATAGTGCTTCGACAAAAGATCGATGTAAGAACTGATTAACTGCACTAAGGACAGAGAGCTGCGGAGAGACATGATCGCTTACGCTGGTAGACATAGCACTTGATTGATGAAAGAACAGTCAAATCTGAGATCAGCGTCTTGAGGACCCATTTTATGAAGAACAATCAAATATTGTTCTGTTGTCTCTCGCTCAAAGAGAACTCGGTTAATTTCTCACGTGGAGTAAACAATACATTTTCCCAGAGATCCCTGATCTCCCTGTAGGTGAGATCGAGCTCCTAGTCCTATCAGATAGGAACGATAAACGTAGGTGTCGTATTGAAGTTCAGCAAGTTAAAGAGACCCTTGACAGCTCAAAATATATAACAGCAGGCTGAAAATCGGCGGTTCAAGCAAAACTCATAAAAATGATTTAAATAAAATTCTTGCAAATTAACATCTACCATCTTCAAAATAACACCGGGACCATCGATGATGCTATGAAGTTCGTGCACTGTCGCTGAGATCTCAATGCGTAAGAAAGAGGTACGAGCATGCATGGTTATTCATCGAAGTGTAATGATAATGGGCCTATGAATTAATCATTCTATCTTTATGTACTTATTGTTAGCCACTTTCTAAATATATAAGCTTCCTACAGGGGCGTATTCCTGGTCTTTGATACAAGGTGTGGTACAAGCTGATAATGTAATATCCTGTAAAATTAATGTTTCTAGACTTACTTACACAAAAATGTGTTTATTTCAGTGTATTATTATTATTTATTATTATTTTATTATTATTATTATTATTATTATACAATACTGGTAAGCATTTTGAAGTCAGTATGACTTGAAATTGTATAAGAATATATGACATAGATTAGATGATTTTCACAACAGCAAACAAAACGTATATGTACAATTGTTTAAGTATAAAACAAAACACTCAGCTTAAATAATTTAGCTTAACACTGTACGGCTTGTGCATAAATACTCCTAGTCCGATCTAATGCTTTGTTTAGTTCAATGATATCATTTACATACACACTCGCTCTCTCTCTCTCTCTCTCTCTCTCTCTCTCTCTCTGTCTCTCTCTCTCTCGCGTAGGATGGAATTTGAAACGATGTGTGCTCGTTCTCCACAGCAAGTAAATTCTCACACTCAATAGTTCTACAAACTCTGTGCTAAAGTATTCTCTTATAAAAACAATAAAGCGTCAGTTATTTAAGCAAACTTTCCACCTTTTATATAACTTGTCTGAGAAAGATATTGCTCGTGTTCTGACCGAATACTATTTCTAACCAAGAACTGCTTACACGGTATTAACAAGAGAATATAATCATCATCATCCAAAAGAGACGCTGGAGATGGATCTGACATGTGGTACGTACGCAGACTGTGTCAGAAACTGCACTGAGATGGATACCTAACGATAACGTTAGTGTCCTGCCAGCGGACAACTTGTGGTAGGGGATTGTGTTCTAGGATTGGACAGTCACCTCCGCGCACACCAGAGGTGCAGCAGCACACGTCTGAGACTGTTGTCCTCATCGTTTGCGATGGACGGCTATTATAACGATGACGTGAAAGACCCAAAAGAACAGGAGCAAAACTGTAGAATAAAACGGAAGAAATGAATCACAGCTTAAACCCAATACAGAAGTCTTCAAGAATAGAGAAGAATTGTGTGCATTCATTGCTGTCATAAACGCCAGGGGCATCGCATCACAGACTAGAGAGAGAGAGAGAGAGAGCGAGAGAGAGAGAGAGAGCGGTGAAGAGAATGTTTAAACAATATTACCAACGTTGTCTCCAGAATTTACGAAAAATTGCAAAATAATATGTGTTTTAATTGAAGTCTTCAACCATACTATTATGAACAACTCGTAGGAGTTTCACTAAGGCGCTCATGAAATATACGCCTATGTGTTTTTGTTTAATCGTTATTGCAATCACTTATAGGAGCAGTTGAGCAAAAGGGGTTGAACATATAGTTGATAAATGGAGAAAGACTAGAGGAAATATCAAGTTACGTATATATTTGACAAATAACAGAAGACGGAAGATGGGAAGACACATAATAACAGTAGACGGAAGATGTGGGGGGAAAAAAGGTTCCAAATAGAAAAGAAAAAGATAACAGTATATTTAACAACACGAAAAGTGTATCAACATTCAAACAAATAACAAGTACACAAACGATAACACTTGTCAAGCCTTAGTTGTTATAGTTGTAGTATGGAGCAGATACGGGCACAAGGAACAAGCATATGGAGAGAAGAACTGAGTTTGCAAATGTGTTTATACAAACAAAATAAGGCGAGTCATAGAAATAACATAACATTAAAAAGTATTTCAACAAGAGATATCTCTTGCTCTCTTGTCATCTGACTTCCTTTTCAATACGATTCTCAATAATGTCATGTCTATTGGTGTGGCTAAAATAGCTCTTTTGTCTGATTTCAATCTAACTAATACAACTAGTAATGAAAAGAGGACTGGTTAAGGATCTTCTTCAAACGCTCCATATCGACCCCTTGTTAATCACTCTATGTGACTTGTATGTGACCTGAGCCTAAGAGCGGTTGTACGTTGTGTCAGTTATGCGCCCCGATTTCTGCGATGATTTTTATTACTAGGGTAGCTTCCTAGGTCCTCATCATTCGCCTCTTACGACATGTCTTGTAGCTCACAGTGGTACTATTCTTTGCTTCCCTTGTGGGCCCCGGCACCACACGGGCGAGGTTAAGGATATAGAAATCCATCTCCGACCTGACTAGGCATCTGGGCACAGGAGTCTACGAAATTGGGGTTTTTTTTTCATTGTCCCAATTAGTAAACGAACCCAGAAACCCCAAAGTAATAAGTCGATGTCAGATCTCAACACTAGAACAACATCCATTGTCAGATCTCAACACTAGAACAACATCCATTGTCAGATCTCAACACTAGAACAACATCCATTGTCAGATCTCAACACTAGAACAACATCCATTGTCAGATCTCAACACTAGAACAACATCCATTGTCAGATCTCAACACTAGAACAACATCCATTGTCAGATCTCAACACTAGAACAACATCCATTGTCAGATCTCAACACTAGAACAACATCCATTGTCAGATCTCAACACTAGAACAACATCAATTGTCAGATCTCAACACTAGAACAACATCAATTGTCAGATCTCAACACTAGAACAACATCCATGGCAGGAACCAATTTGAACATTTTTTTAAGTTTTTCAAACAAGTCAATGTCTATCTACTAACCAGGAAGTTGGGAGGTTCTCTATGCCGAAGTGGATAAGTCGTTTGCCTGTCGTGATGGTTGGGGTTCGAATCCCAAATCTAGACACATGTGCAATTTATTCATGAGATCCCTATTATTGTTGCCGGAGCTATGGAGCTCATGCTTTGTGCAATGCTCTCAGCAGATGGCATGTCCTCTCTGCCGATAGAGACGAAACCGATATATGGAAACCCAGTGAAGTGAAGTCAGTTATTCGCGTTTGAGACTTTTTTCAATGTCTGTGAACTTATCATTCACTCAATGTCTGTCTACTAAACATTCTCTCAATGTCTGTCTACTAAACATTCACTCAATGTCTGTCTACTAAACATTAACGCAATGTCTGTCTACTAAATATTCACTCAATGTCTGTCTACTACACGCTCACTCAATGTGTGTCTACTAAACATTTACTCAATGTGTCTACTAAACATTCATTCAATATATGTCTACTAAACATTCATTCAATCTCTGTCTACTAAACATTAACGCAATGTCTCTCTACTAAACATTCACTCAATCTCTGTCTACTAAATATTCACTCAATGTCTGTCTACTAAACATTCACTCAATGTCTGTCTACTAAACATTCACTCAATGTCTGTCTACTAAACATTCACTCAATGTCTGTCTACTAAACATTAACGCAATGTCTGTCTACTAAACATTCACTCAATGTCTGTCTACTAAACATTCACTCAATGTCTGTCTACTAAACATTCACTCAATGTCTGTCTACTAAATATTCACTCAATGTCTGCAGTGGCTGCTGGTGAATCTTGCCCTTACTATGACTACCCCTACACGTACTATACGTGGTGCGATGATGGATGTTGTTCTACCACGTACTCACCATGTTGTGATCTCAATAAGTATATGAGTTAGTGAGTGGTTGAAGGAATATGTGAGTTAGTGATTGCGTCAACGAATTATTATGTGAGTTACGAGGAGCGAACGAATGAGTTTGTGAGTTAGTGAGTGAGCGAACGAATGAGTTGGTGAGTTACTTAGCAAGTCAACGAATTAGTATTTGAAGCTTAAGCAATAGTGAGCTCGAGCACAACCCAAGCGTACCAGGTTCACACTCCGCGTTGGGCAATTTGGAATCAAATTTGTTCGGCGTGTATTTTAGAACATAAGACTAGAGCTCACCGTTCAGAAAGCAATGGCAAACTTCTGAACGTATAAGTGATGCCTAGAAAATCGACGACTCGTTTACTGTGGTTGATGGTGAAGTCATGTAAAACATATGCCAAGATTTTAATTTTTTTTTACCAAAAACAAATTTCTGTAGCCTTTTCAGACCTTGGTAGCGTCTGTGGCCTAGGGATAGTGACTCGGTCTATTAACCCCGACGTTCTGAGTTCGAATCGCGCTGCGGACAGTAAGGTTTCAAATTGTTTCTAGTGTATTTTACAGAAGGACGATGGCACCACCCGTTCAGAAAGCAATGACAAACTACTGAACGTAATAATTCCTAGAAAAAATCACAAACAGATTAAGAAAAGCTGAGGTTAATTCGTAAAGTCCTATAAAGGATATGCAATTAACTGTTAGTATCAAACTTTAGGGTATGTAGTGCCCTTGTCACTTCATATTTCTAGACCCTAGTATGCAGGAAGTAGGAGAACTAATTCCTTTCCTCGCGTGTGGAAACGTCGAGTGTAGGACTGAACCTACAATCCTGTTGAGTTCGAGTCGATAGGCGAACGCCTTTGCTTTACGCTAATCTGTCCGACTTTCAACAGTATATCTATCTATCTATCTTTCTATCTATCTATCTATCTATCTATCTTTCTATCTATCTATCTATCTATCTATCTATCTATCTATCTATCTATCTATCTATCTATCTATCTTTCTATCTATCTATCTTTCTATCTATCTATCTATCTATTCTCGAATCCTGTTTTGTCTTTCAGCGTCAACTCGAAAAAGGAAACACTAGAAGCGAGCCTCTCTACGCGCCTTATCTTTCTTTCTCTTCTCCAGTCCTGATTTGCCTCACAGGTTCAGTGTAAGAAGAGATTTCTAGAACGGGCTTTTGTGTACGCCTCATAAGCTGTGTCTTTCGTTGCCTCTGTTATCTCTGAGATACACCTTTCGCGTGACGACCTTATGCTTTGTATCCACTGTATCAGAGTAACATTGCTCTTTGTGGTGCACTGCCTGTTGGTAATCTGCTTATGTGACCGAACCATTTAACTTGTTGTTTCTTGATGTCATCAGTATGCTAACCATAAATCTAAACCTTACAATATGTTTCTAGCTACATCGGTGCACCTTTCATTGCTGGCATTACCTGCGGCTGCGTAGCTCTGATACTCGCTGTTATTGGCGCGCTGGTGTATAGAAGAGAGATACGCCACTACAGTGCAGTATGGAGTGCAGCAGCCTACTCCCAGTCTTCACTACATCAAGTAAGTTTTAGCTTAGCGTTAAACATCATCATACTATTGATGTGCACTCACTGTCACATATATATATGTTATCTTGGTGCACCCACTATAATATATATAGATTATCTTGGTGCACACACTATAATATATATACCTTATCTTGTGCACATACTATATATATATAGATTATCTTGGTGCAACACTATAATATATATACGTTATCTTGGTCATACACTATAATAAAATATATATATATATATATATACGTTATCTTGATGCAACAATATAATGTATATACGTTATCTTAGTGCACAGTATAATATATATATATACGTTATCTTGGTGCACAGACTGTTGTATACGTATGTTATCTTAGTGCACAGACTGTCAAATATATATACGCTATCTTAGTGCACAGATTGTTGTATACGTATTTTATTTTGGTGCACAGATTGCTATATACGTATGTTATCGTGGTGCACAGATTGTTGTATACATATGTTATCGTGGTGCACAGATTGTTATATACGTATGTTATCTTTGTGCACAAACTGTTTTTTGTCTATCTTGGTGCAAGACTGTTATATGTGTATGTTATCTTGGTGCAAAGCATGTCATATATTTGTGTTATCTTAGTGCATAGACTGTCATATATTTGTGTTATTTTGATGCACAGTCTGACATATAATTGTTTATCTCGGTGCACAGAGTGTTATATATTTGTGTTATCTTGGTGCACATAGTGTCATATACGAGGGTAGTCAGAGTAATTCACCACATCATCAAATAGCTTGTCCTGAGCAGAATTTTGCCACCCCAACAGTCCTCCGGAATTTCTCTCTCTCATAGGCCAGATGTCCAGCCTCTGCAGCCGTCAAGTTCAAACCATCAGTTACATCCTGAATCCATCTTCTCCGTGATCTTCCTCTTCTTCTCTTTGCCGTATGCCTCCTTCCATAATGGTCTTCTCAGCCCGTCATGTCTTTTTATATATCAAAATATCTCAATTATCTCATTCTTATTTGTAGCATCAGCTAGTTTTCTTTGATTTTGAGTTTTTTCTGGATAGATCTATTTGTTCTCATCTCTGTCCATGATATACGGAGGACTCTTCTGTAACACTTATATTCAAAAGTACATATATGTTTTCCACTGCTTTATTAAATGTCCATACTTCACATCCATACGTTGCCGTTGGGAATATGCATGCTCTTAGTATTTTGATCTTAGTATTCTGCTCTTAGTATTCTGAAATTCATCACAGAAAAAATGTGGTGAAATTTTCACAGATTACAGCTGAACATATCCTTAATACTACCTATTTCTCCACAGAATCCCCGTCCAAGTTTACGGCTTTACGCCAGCGCGGAACAATGCCATGGATGCCTAGTCTGTACCAAGTTTTGTCTTGCTCACGTAGCCATTTCTTAACTGCGCGAATCACCTCGTCGTCGTTGTCTAACCGTTTGCCACGCAGTGAATGTTTTAGTGGACCGAACAGATGAAAATCAGATGGAGCCAGATCGGGGCTATATGATGGATAGGGGTAGCACAGTCCAACCAAGTTTATTGATTGCTTCCTGTGTTGCCAGACTTGTGTGAGGGAGTGCATTGTCGTGTTGGAGCAACAAATCAGATGATTTCTTGTTTGAACGAACTCTGCAGAACCGTCTCTTGAGTTTTGTCAGTGTATTGATGTAAGAGGCCAATTGCTGGCTGGTATGACATCAACGCGGTTCAACATGTCGAGACTCAAAGCCGTGGCAGAACTTCCAGAGCGCGTAAATCCTGCGCCCATATATCCATTTTCTTTACCTTTAATTCTCTGAACTGAGCGACTGACAGTGCTCCTATCGACTGCACAACTTCCGTAGACTGCACACAATCGTTTATGAATGTTCACCACATTTTCTTTCTTCGCAGCCAGAAATTCTATAACAATTCTCTGTTTGTAATGGACATTGTTGACACTCGCCATTTCAATGGTTTGTTGCATGCGTTCTATTGATCAGAATACGGTGAAATTTGGTGCACACAATCAGCACATGTTATACTGCACATTTGCAAAATTTCATGATCCTGTCTTCATTATTCAATCAATCAAATGCCATGCCTGCCGGCGTAGGCGATCATGTCTCTCAACAACTCTCTTTGCTTGGTGCATGTAATCAGTTCTGACGTCGATCTTGTGTCGAACCATGATGTCAGGCCATCCAGCATCTTCCCCCTCTATCTTCCGCAATCTCCCTTCCTGAATTTTACCTGTTGTTACCAAATGTTCTAAACCTTCTCTTTACATTATATGCCCGAAGAACCTTGATTGCCGGATTCTTATTCTTTTGATAAGGTTTCTCTGTGTGCAGGCCTGATTTAAAACCTCCTAATTTGTTTACTTCGCTGTCCATGGAATTCTCAGCATTCTTCTGTAAAACAACATCTCTGTGGCTTCCAATGATCATATTGATTGTTTATTCATTGTCCATGATTCGCTGCCATACAGAAGTATTGGATCCATATAGCACTGGAGTATTCGTTTTCGTAGTGTCATTGGTAGTGAATTCACACATAGTGTGTTTTTCATTTTCATAAAAGATGTTTTCGTTTGAGCTGTTCTACTTCTAATCTCTGTTTAACACCTTCATAATTATTATAGAAAAAAATGTGGTGCATTACTTTCTGACCTCCCCTCGTATGTATATTTATATATATATATATATGCGCCGATATCATCAATGCGGTACGCTCTCAATTATGTGACATGGGCACGTCTCAGACACTGGAACGAGTTCGAGCATTAGGCGTTAAGTGTGGACATGCCAGTGTCGTTTTCGTGGTAGAGAGAGAAGATATAGTAATCAACTTCTCATGGGTACGGTGAGCAAATGGACTTTAGGATGGCTGCTGCAGCGGAGGACAGAGCATGCATGGGAATGCCCAATGTACCGTGACGTAGATCGCATAACATAACATAACATAATATTTATATGCACTATCTTTACGCACAGACTTTTATATGTTTATACCAATGTGTCTGTGCATCGTGATGCGAAGTCTTGCAGAAGTTTCTTGACTAGCGTACATTTTAGGGTCATTGCCATTCAGTGCCAATCGGAGCATACATGACAACTGCTTCCGGTTTAAGAGTGGAGGCTGTGGTCGTTACTGCTGCCCTTCAGTTTCTCTTTGGTGACTCCGTTTACTGGGACCGTTGTTGTATCTGATTCTCGGTCGATGCTTCGGAAGATCCAGAATGGCAGGTTACGGTATGTGTGCATGCCGTCTATAGAGGTTTCCAACCTACAGAGGCGTACATGGATCTACTGTCCTGGGCATGCGGGTGTTTGCGACAATGAGAGAATGGGTAGTTTTGCTTCGAAAGCATCGATTGTCAGAGAATTTAGGATGGATAAGGGGGATGTTCTTCGGCATCTAGGCGACCTACTTTATGATGAAAAATAAAAATCGTGTGAGCGTCTGTAGCTCAAGCGGTAGTGAACTCGATCACGAACCAAAGCGTACCTGGTTCAAACCACACGGTGGGCAAGTTAGAATGCAAATTCGTTTCCGTGGGACTTTTACAAAAGGTAAAAATATATATATCACTGTTCGAAAGCAATGACAAACTACTGAACGTATAAGTGGTGCCTAGAAAATCAATGACTCGTTTGATGTGGTTGATGGCTACGTCCTTTAGGATATGCCACGATTTTCATTTCACTTTATGATGAGGATACTAAAATTGGAATATCCAGCTATTTTAAAGTGCTTTGAACTACACGTTGTACCAAGTAGAACTGAATACTTGAGAAGTAGAGAAAGAAGTGTGTTTAACCAGCGATCCACGGGAACCATCAGTATATATATATACCCTTTGTGCTGGTCAACGTGTATGCCTGTAATGCGAAAGTGGACACACAGAAATGGCAGTGTTTGAGTGATATTATAAGTCATGAGAGCAATAATGTCATTTTCTGTGGTGATTTCAACGCAAAGGGTAGATCATGGGGCAACATTTCCTCGAATACACAAGGAGAAGATCTCGAACTAGCACTTGAGACCACGGAATTGTTGTGCATCAATACCAGCGGTGTCACTAGAATTGCGAGTCGCCCAGGAGATGAGGATAGTGTTATTGATTTGGCACTTGTATCCCCTACACTCACTGCTGTGTGCAGATGGGGGGATTTTAGGGTACCATGGCAGTGACCACCGTCCGTGCATCATACTGGTGAACAAAGGTAGATCAAAACAACATAGGCCAGTAACGCACTCTTTCCAGTACGACACCACAGGGCAAGACGTTATCAGTAGAATAAGGTGTGTCAAACGAGGCAAGCACACCAACAGTAGTAAACGTTGGGAACAGCCACCATGGTGGGATGACGAAGTGGAGAAGGCGTGGATAGACAAGCGGTGTGCTGTTAGGAGGTGGCAAACTGCCAGGAAAATGGAACTACCCATCCTGCTGACATCTTGCAGTTGAAACAAGAAATGAATAATAAAACAGGGTGTTTCAAAGCTATTGCAAGGATGGTAAAAAGTGAGAAGTGGGCTGAGTTCTGTCAACGTGTGGGCAATGACAAATCGTTGAATCTGTTCTGGCGATTGCACAGAAGTATGAATGGTACAGTAAAGAATCGGTGTGTTATTGACTTCCAGAGCTTGGATCTTACATGGCAGAGGACAGATGAAAACAAGGGTAGGGCTCTGTTTGCGCACTATTTAGAGCAGAGTGACCAGAAAGACATTATAGGGCGAAACACTGCAAGACAATCCATTGTAGCTAAATGTAAGAACCAGGAATTAGATGTAGATGATTTGGTGACGGTGGAGGAAATCAAGGATGCTGTACGGAGAGCAAAAACAGTGCACCTGGTCCAGATGGCATACGATATGGTGACATTGACGGGTTGTCTGATGGGGAGTGGGAAGAACTGGCTGGCATCTACAACAAAAGCATTACGACTGCAATAATCAACGAAGAATGGTTGCACAGCTACCTGGTACCTCTGCCGAAGCCTGGCAAAGACCACACAAAAATTCAGGGCTATCGGGTAATCACCATGCAGAATACAATAGGCAAGTTGCTGGAGAAAATAATTGCCAGAAAAATATCCTGCCAACTAGAGAGGTTACGTCTCCTTCCACCTACCCTTGGAGGTACCGTCCATATAGAGAGACATGGCGTAACGCAGCGGTGTTCGCCTACGATGTCTATGAGGGTTTTCACTCGGGCATTGAGACATGTGCTGCTGCAATTGACCTTGAAGATGCCTATAATAGAGTGCCGTTGCATTTTTAATGGTGCAGCTGACTGAACTCAATATCAGCCCATTCCTCCTCAATTGGATCTTTGCGGCCCTCTTCCAGCGAAAGATAGTGTTTAAATGTGGCAGTTGGGCGTCATCAGCAACAACAATCCACCTGGCTTACCACAGGGTCACCATTATCTCCGGTGTTGTTCAATGCCTATACTGTGAGCATCACAAAAGAGCAGATCACGGGTAGAGGAAGGACAATGTCATATGCAGATGATGTGTTGGTGTATCGTCAGGGCAAGGATAGAGAACAGCTTGTGGAGGAACTTCAGTCAGAACTCGACCGCATAGGTAGATGGTGCGTTGAAGCAGGAGCATTGGTCAACCCCACAAAAGCAGCGGTGACATGGTTCTCTTTAAACAACCACATCGTCAACACTCCAACACCATCTGTGGTTTTGTGTTCAGAGGTAGTGGAGCGATCTCAGTCTATGAAATACCTGGGGTTGCGTTTTGATCGTAGTCTAGCTTTTACGGAACACATAGCTCATGTGATAATGAAGGCGAGGAAAGGTTTGCTGGCGATGAGGGTAATGGCTGCGGCGGATTGTGAACAGCGCCATCTTTGTATTTTATACCAGGGTCTGGTCCTTTCTGTGCTTGAGTATGCGCTGGCGATCCTGACTCTCAGTCATAGTCAGATAGAACGACTGGAAAGAATACAGAACGAGGCGATGCGCATTATACTTGGTTGCACTAAAGACACGTCGTGCAGGGCGATGCGCTATCTCCTTGACTATCCTACTATGGAGTATAGAATACTGATGAGCCGTGCACGAGCATACCTTCGAGTCAATGCTGACACACAACATCCTCTGCACTTGGAAATAAAGAGACAAAAAGGAAATAGGTTAAAAAGAGGAAAATCTTGGATGGGTCAGGCCGAGGACTGTATTGAACAGGTGTGTACACTTGAAGACATTGATCCCGGTGAAGAATGGATACCGGTGCCAAGAGCAATCGCTACATCCTTTCTGTATGCATCGAACTTGATAAAGAATGCAGGCAACACAACCCACTTGTTGTGGAGGCAGAGGTTCAGGCATTAATTTCTGAGAACGCATCTGATCATGATGTAATCATTTATACGGATGGTTCGGTGATTCGACATGTGCGGAGCTCGTGGGCTTTCACTGCTCAGGTCGGAGGTGATGTTGTGAAGGAAGACAGTGGTGGTTTTGCCGTGACTACAAGCAGTCTCACTATGGAAATCATGGCGGTTACCAAAGCGATGATTTGGCTAGAATCACAGACTTTTATCCATGCATGTTTTCTCAGTGACTCAATGAGTATGCTCAGGAAGATTGAAACAGGATGGGCTAGGAGACATTGGATAGAATCGCTGGGGAGGTCTAAGCTGACAAAGATCAGTTTTATTTTTGTACCAGGGCATGCAGGTGTAAGGGGAATGAACGTGCGGATAGGCTTGCAGGTATGGCTGCTGTCCAAAGCGGACGAGCAATGGACCAGGCTGATATTATAAATTCCCTAAGGGAGAGAGGGCGTGTACATGATTCACGTAATAGCGGTGCATCCACAATACTAACCAGACTGCAAGAACTCAAAGTTAAGTGTGGTGTAGCTCGACAAGAACGCTATGCTGGCAGACAAAGAAGAATTGTAAACCAACAAAGAACCGGTGTCGTTAGTCGCCACACGCTGATGGACATACTGAGGGAGAGATCGGAGCACTTATGGACTAATTTGTTCGACGTGCAGTGATGGTGATCCGACGACTAAACTAAACTAAACTAAACCCTTCGACATATGTTGGGGAAGACCGAACATTCATGGGTCGGCCAGGAGTACTATGACGTCAGTTAAGCAACCAAAAACCATATTTTACATTTCTGTATTCTTCTATTTTTTATTTTCTATTTCAGCCACAACCGGATACGGCGGTGGCTATGGTCACCCTGGCTACGCAACAAGCAATGTGCAGTACGTCAGGTAACCAACTAGTCACCAGCAGTATGTTGCAGACGATTCGCGAGAGCAGCCATACCACCAACAACAGCAATCAATGTTGCACAACACCACCACCCCTGCCCCACCATCTCCACCCCCTAACCACTATCACCATCACACCCTCCAAAAATAAATAACAAGTGGTGTAAAAATGTATTCGTAAAGCAACGAATAGCTTTCATTCGGTACTTTCATTAATACTGTAATATATCTTTTCTGCACAATGACGTATTACACATAACGCATAAACGGAAGTTGACATTTGTTTTTACTAAAAGAGCACTTTAAAAATTTAAAATTTATTTCCAAATAAAGTTTAATAAGCCGAAACTTAATTATTTTGGATATTTGAATCACTTAAGTTTTAAAAATAGGTTTAAGTAGATTTTAAAATAGGAATTTCAATGGGATGTTTATTTTATACCCTTCCCATCTTTGTTTAAGGGATATGCTCAGTTTCATGTTAATTCCCCAATTTTTATTTTAGTATTTTCCCCCATGCTGTAACTTAGGGTATATGTTGCATTATTCAAGATATATTTCTTAGATTTTCTTTTTTCTTTTCCCTTCATTTTATTTTTATTGGTTTTTTTGTGTTAAATTTTATTTCCCCGATTCGTTTTTATTCCAGATTTTCCTTAGAACGTTTGTATTTGGGGCCCATTTGTGTTTCATTTTAATTTTCACTCCTTTGTTGTTTGTTTGAAAAAGGGCCTTGTTTCAAACTTCTTTTTTTATTTTTTTGTAATTTTAAAACTACAGTATTTTTTTGTAATTACTGTTTTGCCAACAAATAGTTTTACTGCAGTTAAATTTAAAATATACTAATGATGTTTTAGAATTTTTAAAAAATAAGACAATAAAGGGAATATTTAGCAAGTGTTTAAAAATTTTACATTCCATCTTAAAAAGTCCACTTAAATTACCCAACAGACATGATATACACTGGGCTGTCTTTTTGGAACAATGACAAATTTCAATATCACGGAGAAGATGGAAATATTAAAACCCATAACAGTAAATTGAGACGGGAAATTTCAAAAAACGCCCCAAGTAACTTTAGCTCTTTTTTTAAAAAACTAAACTTAGTGATTTTTGGGTTTTTTATTTTTTATATATATATACAAATAATCAACTATTTTAAAAAAAATACTCTATAAATATCCCTACCAATGGATGTTTAAAAAGTTGTTATAAATAACTGTTAATGATGTTTGAAGCTTGTTATAATAACTGATGTCAACGATGTTTAGAAACTTGTTATAAATAGATGTCAATGATGTTTAGAAAGTTGTTATAAATAATAGATGTCAATGATGTTTAGAAACTTGTTATAAATAATAGATGTCAATGATGTTTAGAAGCTTGTTATAAATAATGATGTCAGGATTTTAAAAAGTTGTTAAAAATAACAGATGTAAATGATGTTTAGAAGCTTGTTATACTTTGCATATTCCCAAAAAAGAAAACAAACACAGCAAGTTCTTCAGCTTTTGCCGGTTTCAGATTGAGGCCACCTCCGATCCCCTAAAGATCTACAACTAGATGTGTTTGATTGAGGGGCATAAAAAAAATGATTGCAGATTTTAAGTTTTCTTTCCAAGATCCCGAACAAAGCATCTAGGGATCGTCATCTGTATCGTTCAGATGCAAGTTTTTCTTTTTATTTGTTCTTCTCTGCAAATTTTGCCATTAGGCGTTGCAGGTTTAACTGTTTGGGGTTTTCCCCGAGATATTTACGCTCGGTTGCTTGATATTCTGTGATATTGTTAAGTTTTAAAATGTATGAAACCCATAAAATTTTTTCTTGGTCTGTTCCTTCCTCTTGATCAACCCATTTTCAGCTTTATGTCTTGCAACTGATGCTCTGTTCATTCTCACCAGGTAACCAAACCATTTGATTTTCTGTTACTCAATTCATCTAACAACAAGGCGTTATTCCAACTTTATTCTAATTTTCATTTCAATGACCCTTCTGGGGCAAGTACTAATAAAATCAAAATTTGCTGAGACATCAGCTCGAACCAATCGTCCACCTCTGAAGTTACCAGTGAGACAAAAAAAAAAATTAAAAAAGAAACCCCAATTGTCTAGAACGTTTCAGAATTATAAATTTCACAAAACATGAGCTAATATATATATTTGTACACAGCTCAATAATTAAAATATATATACTGTTATTAATATATGATTCATTTGAGTTTGATTATTTTCTATGTGTCAAACGTGATGTTTGTATTTTAACACCTTCACCCTTATGAAAATATATCGGCTAGTGGTTTTTTTTAAAAGGGATACAAGGCAAGTATAACGGCTAATTCATTAAAAATTTTCCCAAATAAATGTGTCCGGGGTAAATAAATACGGAGTGAAAGGGTTAACGTATTGCGTTTATTTTTCTGACAAGTCATTCGGATGGGGTGGGTTTTTTGATCTATATTTCAAATCCCAGAACTGATACGTCTCAATGTAACACTGGTTAAATGAGGTAAGGGGTTTTATTTTTTCTGGCAAGTCATTCAAAAGGGAGTGGTATGGCCATCGTTTTAGGGGAATGGATAATCACTATGAGTTTTATGCAGATTTTCAGGATATTCGAGGTCGACTCAAGTTTTATCCTTCATTCCCTCATCTGGCGTTTCGAGAACCTCCTGTGAGTTGGGGAGGCCCAGCGGAAGCCTCCGGTTGGTAGTGACTGGGACATGACTCTCCGTATGGTTGTTTGGTCGAGATATAGCGTCCAGGGGGTTTTTATACGGTCATACCCCCATACATTGGGGTTTTAACTCGCAACCCTTACTCACCAAACGACACTACTGGGGACCCAGATCGACAAAAATGCTGGGCGATATCTGTCAGAAGCTCTAGGTTTATCTTTGTCATTTTCAAAAACGCGTCTTAGAACTTTCGTTTGAGGCCACCAAACCAATGCAACGTACACGTTCTTGGAAAGATCAAACATATCACAAAAAATGATTTAAATTGGTCTAAAAAAGAAGGCAAAAAAGAAGAAGAACGCGTCCCCTGCCATTCCTAGCAGACTGAAGTAGTTTGGTGGGGAGGCCCCCAAAGGGGGCATTGCTATATTCGAATGTTTAGAAGCCTGTCACAGCGTCACCAGCCTTCAGATACACATCATATAGCCCGTGTGTTTTTCCCCTTCTGTCCCCCCGTTGTGCGTGAGGGTAGTCCCGTCGCTGATTCCTTCCGTGAGCAGCGAAGAATACTTTTGGGGGGTAGGTTTTCGGTGAATTAAAAATCTCTCCATATACCGTAGGGGTAAACACCCTTGCGTCTACAGCTTGCTTTGTCGCCTTTAAAATCTTCCGGGTTTTAGATTACTCACGATCTTATCCCGTGAGCTGTTCAAAAATGGGAGGTGTCGATAAATGTTTCCAACACTGAAAGTCAAGTACTTCCCCGTTTTTTGGGATGCAAAAGATTTTCACCCCGTCTGTTGTCCCCAGACCTTCATAATCAAGGGCTATCATAACCTCTGAGGTTTGGGAAAACAACGGGGATTTGATCGTGTCTGGTTTGATCGTAGCTTGAGGTTGCAGGCGTTGTGAGCTGCGCTCGAAATTTTCCCGTGATGTGACAGTGGGCTTTACACAATGGCTCTGCGCGGATTTGGGAGGGGTTGTGGCCAATGACCCATAATCTTTCCATTCACCCGGTAGCTGGCGGGGCAGGTGTTCTCGAATTGTTTCAACTCAGCCTTGACGGTAGGAACTCTCGGTTTCCCCATACAACACTGTATTCTGGTAACACCATCCTACCTGACCCGTATAACAGAAGCGCAGGGGTTTTTGCCTGCAGTGAGCCTGGGGTTGTTTTGGGGCCGGGTTCATTTGGGACCCCCCACTGGGATGTTCAGCGACTGAAATCACGTAGATGACATAAGGCACTCGCATCTGTTTGGGGATTCTGGAATTTTATGATATTTTTTTCTCTTCTGACATCTCTGTTCTTTGGGGTTTTTCGCTGACCCCCCAAATCGGCTTATTCGTTGTATGGCATGTTTTTAAAGACCCGTGTCCCTTTTGGGGGTTGAAAATGAAGAAGAAGAAAAAAATTTAAAAAGAAAAACAATATGTCAAATTTGATTTAAAAACTAATATGGCAACTCTGCCATCAAGAATCTTATCACTTGATATTTAATTACCAGAATATGAACATAGCTAGAAGAAAACGATATAACCTTTGAGCTGTACAAATCGGGTGGTGAATATCGGCTCTATACCAAATACACCCAAAGATAAAAGAAATGACTACATACATGGGGATTCGGCAAGTGTCGAGCATTTAAAAAGTTCGATTAGTAGCTACGTAACGAATATTTTCAATTAAATTATTAGTTTAAATGTTGAAAATGTAACTATTAATTACTACACATATAAGTAGATATTCGAAAAGTACCGAGTATTCGAAACTATCAAAACTTGCGATACTATTATTTCTACACGAGATGGCGAAGATAACTGAAAAGCGGACAGAAGCAGCGTATTAAGTGTACAATCGCCGAGGGACCGGGGGCCCCAAAATTTGGGGGGGAAAGAATAGAACCATGTTCCCGCCACGCATGTCGTAAAAAGCGACTAAGGGGGTTTGGCTGAAATCGTAAAGTCCTAAACGTGTAGAAGATAGTGTTAGGGGGCCCACCAAACCAATTTTAAATATACACGTTCTTGGAAATCAAACATATCACAAAGAGGATTAAAATTGGAGTAAAGAACGAACGCAAAAAGAAGAAGAAGAAGAGGCAATCGGGGGGGGAACATAATATGTAGAAATCCGCACGGTCAACCTTCCATGTTGAGAGGCAAAACTTTACAGTTCCTAAAACCGTACTTTTTCTTAGAGCACCAGTACCCTTCGAATTCCTTAAAAGGCAGTAACAAAAGTTGCTATCGTCTTCGTGAATAAAGGGTTCCCCCGCCCCAAAAAACCCGAGCCAATGAATCGGTAAAAACATTAAACAATTAGGTCCCGGAGGGGAAAACCATTCTCGGTTGGAACCCCAAATTTTATTTTTTACGGCAACACGTAAGACCTGCAGAAAGGGTTTTTGAAACCAAAGTTACTCCCGTCGTCCTCGCACTTCATTCCCATTCAAAAAAAATGAGCTTTAAAACTTGAAAAAAAACCGTTTTCAGGTTTTAAAATAAACATGGAAAAAACCTCCCCTTCCCAAAAAAAGGCCCCCTTTTTTTCTTAAAATTAAAAACCCTTTGTTTCGGGGTTTATTGTTTCTTGTTGGGGAACTTTAGTTCTGAAGTTTCAACACTGCATGCAAACCGCTGCAGCAGCTTTATAATATTTATAAAACACAGTGGATTCCATACCATCTTAAGATACGCATAGACTCTCGGTGCATGCTATCAAAAGCTTTTTCAAAATCTACAAAGTTGACATAGAGTTTGCTTTGCCATTCTGTGCATTGCTCTATGATATTTCTAAGAGCAAATATTCGGCCTATACAGCTCCGTCCTCTGCGAAATCCTGCCTGTTCCTCTCCCAGTTTCTTATCCACTTCCCCACTCTTCACCACTTCCAGTCATGTGAGTCAATGACTCTGGTAGCCCTTCATGCCTGTAGATAGGTTGTATGTTTGTTGTTGTTTCCGTAACTTTAATTTTTTTAAAGGATGGGATCGTTAGTCCCAAGCCCAACCCCCAACCTGGAGGACCAGGAGACCATGCTTCGTCTGTCCCCTCTTCAGTGACCTTTCCGGCTTGTAACCCTTCCGGGAACATACGTTCCCGCCGTCCTAGCTCACTGTATCATTGGAGCACGCAAGCCTCCCCACCACTACAAGGTAATGGCCTCATGGGGAGGCTGGTGACAGTAGTGACACTAAAAGTTTCGAATACTTTTTTCTTAGATGCTACTCAGTACCTTCGAATTCCAAATATAATAGATATTCGAGTAACGAAAAGTTGCTATTCGTCTATCGTGAATAAGGAGTTCTAAGAACCCCAGGGGAAACACCGACGCCAATGAATACGGTAAATAAATAGACATTAAACAAGTGTTAAGGGTCTCCGGAGGAGAAAAAAAAACCAGTTAACTAAAAACAGGATTGGAACCCCAAACTTTTATTTCTTACGGCACACACTGTCAAGCAGCACTGCAGAAGAGCGTTGTTAGAACACAACTAGTTAGCTCCCAAGTCGTCCATCGCTACCTGCATTCTATTCAAAAAGGGTGGAGACTGCAGTAAAACTTGGAAAAATAGCTAAACACGTAAAACAAAGTACTATAGTTTTACAAAATACATAAACAGTGACGATAAACAGCATCGTTTCGACCAAAAGGCCTTTATCAAGCAAACAATACAACAATACAACATTTGTCATTCTTGTTGTATTGTTTGCTTGATAAAGGCCTTTGGTCGAAACGTTGCTGTTTATCGTCACTGTTTATATTTTGTAAAACTATAGTACTTGCTTTACGTGTTTAGCCATTCTATTCAACCATTTCACACATGACATTAGAGACGGTGGCGATTTCGTTGCTGACAAGAACAATCGACTCACAGTTATAGTAACAGACTCATCGAATATGCGTAGGTATGAGGATCGAACAGGCAAGCTGTACACTGAACAGGTAAACAACATCTTAGTAGTCCTGTCATCAGAAGCTTTCTTGATTCAAACATCTGGACATGCAGGGTCGTATCTGAAAATGATAAGCTTCCCACCCTTAACCTCTCCAGCACTAAAATGCTGTGTTCCCCACACATAACCTCACCAGCATTAAAATAATATGTTCAATGGCGGAAACGATACTGCATGATATAAAAGACCGCTCAACCTCTGAAATCGGAGAAAGCACGCATGTATGGTGGGGGACACTGATAAAAAGGAAAGTAAGCCTTCACACAAAAATAAGTCAGAAGGGCCATATCAGGTGCCCTAACTACGCCTGAATTTATAGTTGGTGAAGACACGAAGAAGAATAAAGACCTCTCTAGTCAGGCAAGAGCTGCCTTGGCAAGGAAGAAAACAATCTAAAAATCCAGTATTTACCGTAAGGAAAACAAAAGTTAAGAATATATTATCTTGTCAGTTCTGCTGCAAAAAAAAAAAATTACTGTAGCTTTATAAAACCTTGAGGTAGGAAGTGCTTGTTACTTCATAATTATATTCCTAGTGTACAGGGGGTAGGAGGGTCTATTCCTTTCCACAAGTGTGGAACGTCAAGTGTGGGATGGAACCCACAGCCCTCTTGAGTCCGAGTCGATAGATGAACGCTAATTCCATCCCCAGTCCTGATATACATATCAAAATGCTCAAGAGAGGAGTTCAGAGACTATCCACCTGTCATCACTTATGTAACGAGCTGATAAATTGGATGGCTCGGCTACGGTATCAGAGGAAAACGTAATGGACCAAAATGAGATTCTTCACGCATTGAGAGAGTCGTTCCGAACAAAGGTTTTCAGGACTGTGAACCCCAGAAGCTGACCAAATTGAGAGAAATGGGTACCGAAATTGGTACATCCCGAAAAGAACAACAAACCAACTATGTAAAAAGATTAATTAATCAACATGGAACTAGTGCGTTGGGCCACTGGATATGTCTGAACTTATTGAGGCGAGAATCTAATCACCTTTGCGCATGTCTGGAGTGATATGATAATAGTCCTCATATAACTGATAACTGACCACTAATGTCTGCGTAGAATTTTATTAGCTTGAAACATTGCCCACTGTTAAAACGGTTTTCCAAGCAGAATTATTTTAAGAGAGCTTTCATGAAGTTGTTAAAATGATTTCTCCTGATTAAAACAAGTTGTCAAAACATTTGTTACATGTTTCTATCCTCGAGTACTAGTTTCATCTCTTATTCTCTTTATCATGCAGTGGATCTTATACTTTCCAATCTTCTTGGCACCATATGATTGTGAGACATGGACCATTGACAAAGTGGTAGTGAATATCATTAATACCTTTGAATGCAAATGCTACAGAAGAGTACTTAAATATCACGGACAGAGAAAAGAACAAATGCTTCTATTCTACAACAGCTTGATATTAAAGAGAGTTGGTTATTAAAGAGCATACAATCAAGCAAAATTAAATATTTCGGACACTTCAAACGACATGAGTGCCTAAAGAAGATAATTTTAGAAGGATTGGTGCCTGGAAGAAGAATGAGAGGAAGACCTAGAAGCCGATGCTGTAAGATGTCATTGATGATCTGAGAATGACTGCTGCTGACGCCGGTCAACTTGCACAGAACAGAGAGTTTTCAGAACTGCTGTCACGGGAGCCAAGTTCCGGAAGGGACAAGCTATTTGATGATGATGATGAATTTTCTGGTGACTGTCTGATCGGGTAGGTTACTGGAGTATATTTTCAAATCATTTGGTATCTCTGTGACCAAGTGACTATGTAGTCGAATCTGGGCCTCACCGTTCTGGTTACTAGTTGCATTTTTCTATAGATTCATAAAATGTTTACCAAAGCTACGTAGTTTATGTTTTGTGAGTACTTTCGACAGGTGGTTGACCATTTTTATGGAGAGTTACCGAACCATATGGAGAAGCCCGGTGCAACTTCCTCTTTACACCTTTTTATTTTCAAATCACAGAAGAGACTTTTTGACTCTACATTGTTCAAGTATGACCTGTAATATAACTTGTAAAACGACCTTACAACTTGTGTTAATCTTATACCTTTTGTCAAAAGTCACTACCCACTTCTTTCATGGATGTGTGTCACATCTTTCTTTCTTTTTCTAATCCTGTTTGTCCTCATAGAATCAGGATAAGAAGAGATTTCGAGAAATTGGTTAATGTGTACACTTTGATGAAATCTAGATGTCATCAAATAATTACATTATATCATACAATCGTTCTCCGGGGTCTCTGTGGTGTAGGTGCCCGTCTCCGGGGTCTCTGTGGTGTAGGTGCCCGTCTCTCGTTCCAAAGGTTCTCGGTTTGCTCTCTCGTGGACCCATCGGTATATTTTTCAAGAGATCTCTAATCGCAGTGTAGGTGAGATTTATAGCCTATCGACTCGGATACAAGAGGGTTGTGGGTTTAATCTCACACTCGACGTTCTACACGTGAGAAAAGGAATTGGTCCTCCTAACTTCTGCACACTAGACGCAAGAAATTTGAATTTAAGTGACTTCATACCCTAAGGTCTGAAACGATTCATGGAAATTTTATTTTATATGTACAAAGACACATAATTGTCATATGAAGATCACTTCTTCACAATCGTATAAAGTAATCTCCATTTATCTCTGTGCATCAAAGACAAGTAAATAAGACTGGCTACAATTAATATTACAACTATCTGAATAATAGACAATTTCTTGCAGTGGAATTGCTACAAGTTCTCGAGTTTGATGTTGTCGATGAGATTAGTATAAGTAAGAAGATAAGCAGCTCGTCTTTTTGTGATATCTCTAACGTTGGTTGGTTTTGTGTGTGTGTTTTTGGCGTGTGGTTTTTTTTTGGGGGAGGAGGAGGTTATCGGAGATGTACCCGAGACAGAGCGCTACCAGTAATGATTGTTGCTCTGCTGTCCATGGGCGTCAACATTAATGTTTCCAGGCGAGAGCAAAATTAATTTTAAAAATTGTTAGGTAGTAATTAAATACGCGGGAATTGAGAAGACTAGATTCCGATCAGATTTTGATTGCGTGCTCCATGCATAGAAATATAAACTTCTTATAAATGATGCTGAAACCATAGCTAGTTAGTAACAGTCCGTCCCATATTTTCAACTATCATGTCAAATGCGGGTGCTAATAATAAGAAAACTAATCAACAATTTTCTTTTAAAAAAACTGTTTCAAATTTATTTTTAGAGGGTGTAATTTCCCCCTTTCCGTTTACATCCCTTCCTTAACCTACGGACGTGAATGCCTCTGTCTGATAAGCTCGGTATTTGCTCTACTTTTGAACCTTAGCCAGCTTGCAAAGTAAAGACAAGATTGGTAAACAAATACAGGATGTTCAACTTAAAAACAGCCCAAGTGATAAATATAAATTTGCCAGGTACGCATTTCATATCGTCTATTTACTATTTAAACCGGTTCTGACTAGCTTTGTCCTACGTCACATTTGTTCATCGCCACTTCCCGCACTACAATTACACACCAGCACACAACCTTGACCTATACAACGTCATAACTGAACCTTCTCATTTTCATACATATATGCCAGATTAGCTCCATTCACAGGCTGCTTTTAAGTTGAACACCCTGTAGTGTATCAAGGTCTCTAAGATCAACGCATACGACCTATAACATATTAACATAAGTTTTGAAAAAAAAACGCGAAACAGATGTCAATATACATACAATAATTTAATTGGTATAATACATAAACAAAGATGACACAAGAGAAAACTACTATTAATTTGTAGTTACGTGTTCAACACAAACTATTGCGAGTTTTCTTTGCAAAAAATTCTTTGAATATTATCTCAGAATCAATGGTCTTCAAAAGTTACCTTTTCTTACACAGATCAGTTAAGGAAATTCTTTTTCTTCTTTGCGTTCGGTGTCGTATACTTGTCTAAACCATGAGATTGGTTGCCTCTAAGAAGATGCGTGTCAGTTTGAGTTCATCGAGAGTTCCCCATAGCTTGCACTGTAAGCTTCGTTCATGAGGTCATGTTTCGTTTCGTTGGTGTATGTATGATGGTCATGACCGCAGGATGTGCTCTGGAGTCTGTGTTTCTGTCTGGCATGCACACTGGGAAGGCTTTATTCTGTGCATGTGATGGTTGAGCCTGCAATGACCTGTTCTTAGACGAAAGATTGCTGTGTGTTTTTACTTAGTCTGATGATGCGCTCTTGTGGATGTTTGCTGGGTTTGTTGCCTCCACATCTCTTTGTACTTTCGCTTGATATGTGATTTAATTTCTGGTAGAGACACTGGGTGTTTGTATTGTATCAGTTTGTCAAACGGTGCTGTCTCATTGTACTGTGCAGCTCTTTTTAAAAATTAATTTAAACCCTTCGTCCTTCTGGGTCGATATGCCAGCTCCCAATATTCTTGGAGATGACGAAAAGCCACATTACTGGTTAACTCAGTATACTTTACAATACAAATGCACTCGGAGGTAGCAAAACAATTACGGAGTAAAAGAATTCACTCTTGAGAATGAAAGGTTATTTGTGACAGTTTGTCGCGAAACGATTCCTTATGTTAGTAGGGTTTCGAACAGTGTCCATCGTGTACATACGAAAACTGTTCTGAATGAAGAAGTATTGCATGTGAGTATCGTCTATTATTATAAGGTAGTATGTCGAAACGGGTAAAAACAAAGTACTGTAGTTTTGCAAAATACAAAAACAATATGAACAACGTTTCGACAAAGGTTTTTTCAGCAAAGGATACAATCGAAGTGAAGAAATCCACTTCTTACACGGCACAGGACATATAGAATCGGACAATAAATGTTCTGTGCAGTGTGAATTCCTTCACTTTGGTTGTATTCTTTGCTTGATAAAGACCTTGTGGTCGAAACATTGCTGTGTATTGTTATTATTTTCGTATCTTATAAAACTACAATACTTTGTTGCTAGGTGTTTCGCTATTACTACAAAATTTTACTGCAGTCTTCCCTTATATCGATAATATTAGAGTCCTATGCAAAAATTTCAATAAAATAAACAATGTTCTGAGGTTGAAATGTGTGCTTATTATTATTGTTGTGTATAATTTTGATTTGAACTAACTCTAACAACTGCTACAAGATGTTGTCATATCTTCTTGTGTTTGCTTACACATTTCTTTACTCCTGTTTATCACAACCCAAAGGGAACCTACATTAGCATAAGAAAGAAAGTTGGCACAAAACCTTGCTTGAATTACATTGAAAAACAAAGAATGAAGAGGTTTGGCCATTTAATAAGAATGCATCCAAACTCCACAGTATACAGTCTCCTACAACAGAACATCAAGAAAGAAGACGAGAGAAAGGCAACTAAAAAGATGGTTAGATGGCATAGCAGAATCCTGTCAAAGAGTAAAAATAACAATCACACAAGCCACTAGGACAGCTCAAGACAAAAAACAGAAGAAAACTACAACACTGGCAACAACCCGGCAGCAGTCTGATAACAAAAGAAGAAGAAAGGGAATATAATTGTTGACAACACTGGAGGCTACATTTTTTTTTCTTCTAAAAATGAAATAAATATGAAAATTGGCACAATGGAGAGTTCTAACAAAATTAAGTATTCTAGAAAAATTGACCAAACTATCAATTGCTGTTGCTAAGCGATTAAACCGTTGTCTTACGTTTCGAAGGTCGTGGGTTTGTATCGGTACTCGAGCGTTCTGTTCCCGCGTAGTTAAAGTTCACTGACAACTACGCTACTGCGGCACTAGCAGATGGCAAAAGTGTGCAGAAATGTATAGCATCCGACAACTAAGGAACCGGTTTACATACCACGAGGTATAATGGACAATACGGTGTGATGTGCATATTTTTCTTTGACCATCGATACACGATGACTAATGTGGTCAACATCACGCCGGCCGTCTTTACTTCTTAATGTTTCTATGGTACCAAAATGAGGCTGGGATGACCTGAAAGCCATAACGGTATGAGAAATGTTCACTCATCATTCATTCAACTTGTAACCCACAAAATAATGCAGATGTCTAGCTAAGAACCCATTAAAATGCAAACAAGAAGTTGTTACTATCTCTTCTTGTTCATGACAAAAAGGTATTAATTCTTTTTTCTTGTTAATATGAAGAAAAAAAATAGTCCGGTATATGGTTGAAAAATTCGTGCCTAGCCATAATAAACCTGAATTTGTTTTTTACCAGAACTTTTTGGACGAGTAGGATTATTCTTGCATTATAACTTCTTCTTCTTCTTCCAACACTTCATATCGACCATCTGTTAATCACTCTTTGTGATTTGTATGTGATCCAAGCCTAACTCTTTCCACGCCTTAAGCCGCACACTGCGCCATAGAGTTGCTTCCCTTATGAGAAGTCTTTCTAGTTTTACTTCTACTATTTTACTTCTACTACATCTACTGCTTCCCTAGACCCCTACCTCAGTCGTCTCTTACGGCATGCCTTGTAGGCCGCAGTGTTACTAGTCTTTGCTCCCTTGAGAGTCCCGCAACACATGGGTGGCATTAATTATAACCAACCCTTGAAGTGTCAGTGAATATCAAATGTAAGTTACTTCCCTTCTACCATGGGGGTACGTGCAAACGTCACCTTTACCTCCGTCATTTCACCTTTTTCTCTTGTAACCATGTTCCATTTCAAGCATTGTTCTTCGTGGACTTTGGTGATGCCCTTCAATCAGCCTGTGTTTTCCTGAACGTCATGATTCCTAACTTTTGATCTCACAATCTTTTCGCAGAAATCGTTCCTCTTTCATTCTGCGAGAGTGACGGAAATCATCCACAAGTTGACTTCCCACAATACAGCATTTTTTGTTGCTTAAGAATTGATGCATTTAAGATGTGGATATATAGAAGAATAGGCAGAGTTTCATGGACAGAAAAACAGACAAATAAACAAGTTTTAGGAAAACTAGGCATGAAGAAACAATTATTAAGAGAAATCAAATTCAGACAAGTAAAGTATTTTGGGCACATAAAAAGACATGACACCATGATAAAACATTTACTAGAGGGAAAGTTGAGGGGGAAGAGCAAGAGGAAGACCGAGAGATAAGTGGGATGGGAACTTTAAGAAATGGACAGTTACAGTCTGGTAGTGTGCAACACCAAGGCGAAAGACAGAGGATGCTGGAGATTCATTGCAGCCAACCTTCGATGTGGAGACGGCACCTGATGATGATGAAAAATTGAGTTCATTGAAAGAATCAGTAAATACATGTATATGTTTACATTCGCCTGTGTTGCCGTGGCTCCGTGGAGCAAAGAATAGTAACACTACGGCCTATAAGACATGTCTAAGATGCGACTAAGGTAGTGTCCTAAGGAACTACCTAGTAAATAAAAGTGTCGCAGAAATCGGATGTACTGGCCTAATTGTAGGCGCATAGCTTATAAAAAAGTAAAGGAACCCTTTCATACCTCGTGGTATATAGGTCAATACAGTGTTAGTCCTGTATTTTCATTGACCGTCGGCACACGATGGGTGATGTGGTCAGCATCACGCCGGCCGCCTTTACTTTCCCAGAGCATGTCTGGTACCCAGTTGAGGCTGGGTCGACCTGAGAGCCGTCGCGGTCGGGAAAAGTTCCACGCGCACTGCGGGAACTGAACCCAGACCACCAGCCTTGAGAAGCGAGTTCACTAACAACTACGCTACCGCGGCTCTCCGCATAGCTTATACAACGTAAAATCTCTCTTACACTCGGATCACATACAGATCACAAAGAGTGGTTTTACAAGTGATATGGAACGTCCGAAGAAGAGAAGATTGACCACATTCATTTTAATTCATGAGGCGAGAGGGTGATTGTGTGGATAGGGGTCTCAGAACGCCACTTTGCCTGGAGGTCAAGTTGTGCTGTTAGCCTTGTATGATTAGTTAGTTATTAGTTTATTCCTTTCGAGCCAAAGGCGGCACATAGGGCAGAGGTTTTAGATCTCCATGTGATACGGTTCTTTGCTGGTATGATGGCCCTGCCTATATCTCAAATTTTCATTATGGTGCCTTTCTCTCCTCGACTACTGATGCTCTAACGTAAAAGTATACCTTTGTTTTTACTTCTTACTGTTATCTAAAAATAGATCACAGTGACGACCTTTGCATACTTCTGTTGTGACCACCTTTTCCGTAAGTACTTCGACTGTGACGGAATGTTAAATTAACACGTATGCTGTGATGATTACGTCGTTTGTTACTTCACATTAGGAGAACTGCTCGCCAGGCCGGAAGAACACAACCCAGGAAGATGGCTGATATGTGGAAGAAGTGGCAAACCGTCAACATAATCTTCATTAAATCGGTAACTATGAAATGTGTCTTTAATAGAACCTGTTACTTAATCTGTGTGTAAAATAAGTAGAAAATGCTTGAGTAACTGTCAACTGAATAGTTTCAGTTGAGCAAAGCTAGGGTAATGAACATAAAGTATTGAAGTAAATAAATAAATACACAACACTCCTGAGGCTGACTCTTCAGTGTATTAGTAATAGTAATGATTACAACGGCAGCGATGTATCAGGATTCAGTGTAAGGGTAATAGTGCTGACCTGAATTTGCATACGAACTTCATAGGCGTATCATTCCCGGTAAATCAAAGTAATAACTAAATAAGAATTGAACATTTAATGTTACATTTTTGCTGGAGCTATTGATAATTCAGTGCAAGTGATCTGGTCTCAGAGCCATGGTCAGATATATTATAAATAATCTGATATTAGTAATGATACTAATATCATATGCATTAAACAGTAAACTTTACTTCCAGTGGACCAAGAGGTTAAATAAAGACGCTGGTGCTGGATAGGACACACTTTGCTTGCGAAAACCTGAGGGGAATGTAACAAGAAGGGTCCTTTCATGGAACCCGCAGGGACAGCGAAAGAAGGGGAGGCCGAGAAATACATGGAGACTAAATTTGTAGGCAGAGATCAACAATATAAAGAAGAGCTGGAGGGAGCTGCAGGAGATAGCTAGAAATAGGAAGACTTGGCATGAGTTGGTTAAGGGCCTATGCCCCAATCCGGGTTAAAAAGGCAGAGAGAGTAGACTTTACAGACGATGAGTCGTAGACTCTAACCAGTGACATATCACATACTGAAGAAACACTATTGAGGGTATTGGCGCAGGCAATTAGGAAGAAATATGTTTTAGAGTTTGAACTAGACAAAGCATAAGCATGCAGATAATACCACAGTTGAGTTGTATTACAACATATTTAAGTGAATAACAGTGATTAACAATTAGCAGTAACAAGCTCAGGTATACTAGATATACCTATACTTGATTAAACAACTTAATAAGTTATTGCCGAAAGATAGTCTGATTGAGATAATAGATAAAACAAGAAGAAAATAGTGACACTGATGTCTTTGAGATATGTGGATTTACTGTTGTTGTTTTTGTTTATTACCTCATCATCATCAGGTGCCATGCCCACCGGCGTAGGTGATCTTGGATATCAAATTGAAGACAGATTGATATAGTTTAATAAAATACTTACTGTATTAGCACAAATAATGCAGTGTTAATTATACAGAAAGCATATTCATCATCATCAATTAGCTTGTCCTGAGCAGAACTTTGCCACCCCAACAGTCCTCCTGAATTTCTCTCTCTCATAGGCCAGATGTCCTGCCTCTGCAGCCGTCATGTTCAAACCATCAGTTACGTCCTGAATCCATCTTCTCCGTGGTCTTCCTCTTCTTCTCTTTGTCGGTATGCATCCTTCCATGATGGTCTTCTCAGCCCTTCATGTCTTTTTATATGTCCAAAATACCTCAATTTCTCTTTCTTATTTGTAACATCAGCCAGTTTTCTTTGAATATTGAATGAAAATCATGGCATATCCCAAAGGACGAGCCATCAACCACAGTAACGAGTCGTTGATTTTCTAGGACCACTTATACGTTCAGTAGTTTGCCATTGCTTTCTGAGCGGTGAGGTCTATTTTTACCTTTTGTAAAATCCACGAAACAATTTTCTTCCAAACTTGCGCCGTCGGGGTTTGAACCAGGTTCGCTTGGGTCTGTGATCGAGCTCACTACCGCTTGAGCTACAGACGTTCACTTTGAATATTAGCATTCATTAAAAATAAAAATTGAAAATGTTAGAACAAAAATACAACTTACAAAAGTTCTTGATAAACAATAGGTTGAACAAACAAGTCCGACTGCCCTCTTTATATTGGTAAACCATAAATGAATACATTAACATTAAGAAAATTGTGAATTTGTGCATTGTTTATTAACTGTTTACAAACTAGCATCATGACCATTCATAATAAATCTCTTCATTTGTTTCAGCCGTAGGGTATCCTAGAATGAATAGTAAACTCTGTTTCACTTCTATTTCTAGCATAAGCCACAATGTTATGTATTTGTTATCATTTACAGTTCACTTTTAAGTATATTTTATCGCCCCTTTCCAATGGGACTAGGAACTCGATCTCACACTGTTATCAGGGATCTCTGAAAAATATCCAGATGACTCCACAGGAAGTGAACCGAGTACCTTTTGTAAGAGAGGCAAGCACCTAACTTTATGCCACAGAGACCCCCACATCTTTAATAAAATATTGATTTGAATGACAAAATACTGTTAACATTGTGGGAATGGCTTTGTGTGCCACCTTTGATTTTACAGACTTTATTTCTGTTGTACTGAAAATATTATTTGTTATGTTTTTGTTACTTTTCCAGTGTTGTGGTTTGATAATATGAGTACAAGTTTATGTCTTGAGGGAGACACAGAAATCCTTGCTACCTTGTGTGTTAGTAGTAGGCGGTGATTCACCAGAACAGTGGGAAATACAACTTCACTGGAGATATTGGCAAGATGTCAACATCATCAGAATATACATCACAGGTTAGACTAATTAAGAAAGGTTTCAAGACCATCACAAGTCGCAGTTAATTTATTACAAAGGGATTACCTTTCTTATTTTTTAAACTAAAGAATATTGATTAAATATATATATACACATATATTCCTCTCGTATCAGTTATCGTTACATAGGATCTGCAAGTAATTTCTTCATACCGCACTGTTCTGGGCAACTCGCTCAATCTCTTCTGTCGAATTGAGTTAGATATTTCTTGCCTATCTCAGCAAAGTTTTTTCAGGATTTCCTACTATGTCGTCTCTTACTTTGCCTCCCACTTCAATACCTGCTTTGGTATTCTTTAATCATTTCTTATCAAAGTATACCTAAAATATCTCCATCTCATACATATAACAATTTTTACTAGTGATTAAGTCTGAGTTTTCTGTCATATATCTATTGTTTATAGTTTGAGCTTATTTATTTGTATTGTTTAATAGATCATCAAGTTTGTTTTCTAAAGAGTAAAAATACAGTAGGGGGTCTCTGTAGATAAGTGGTTACACCGTTCCTTGCATTCTGAAGGTCATGGTTTTGAATCCGGACCATTCTGTTCACTTTTTAAAAGATCCCTAGGATTGTTGTCATATCAGCAGAGTTTATGCTTTGTGTAATAATATTGACAGGTGGCGTGCCATTTCTGAGGAAAGTGACCGGGTCATATGAGGTAAAACCTGGAAGAAAGTTAGTCATTTGTCTTTAAACCCTTTAGACAGGTAGAGTTTTGACTATTCACACCTGAAAGTGAAACAAAAATTGTTATTTTTTCATACATGTATATGGAAAATTGATGGAATATTTTCAACTGAGTAAACAAAGCAGTAAGAACTGCTTTCTGGAAGCAAAACAAGATGAGATGCCTACTATGATAACAAGCAAACACTGAGATTGGATTGACCATGTCTTCAGAAAAGATCATTGTATCATCTCCTAAACTTCCAATCTTTTTCTGAATGCAAACAAAAAGATGTCAATGACCTAAGAAAAATGACCATCAACAATGAAAACAGTGAAATTTTGTATCAAATTTGAATATCATGTCTCCATAATTAACAACAATGAAGACTATACAAAAGAAATCCAAATGAGATTAGCTATTGCAAGTCAGAGGATAATTATGATAAAGAGCATGTGACATAAACACAAGCAAGGAAATAAAAGTAAAACTTTGGAGACTTGCATTTTCCTGTGACAATATATGGATATGAATTAGGAACCATAGCAACTATTTAAGGAGAAAATCAAGTCTTTTTAAACATAGGGCTAATTCTTACAGCATCCTGGACCAAAAAAGAAAGAAGAATATAGACATTATACAAGACCTAGACATCTAGGAACATTGTCTCATAAACATTATATCCCAGGAATTGAGATATTGTTGCCACATTAAAAGTTACAGTGGGTTAAAGAGAGCATTATTGAAGAACATTGTTCCTAGATGACAGAGCAGGGGAAAACAAGATGATGGTGGCAACAGGACATTAAAGAAATCTTTAACATGGCAATGGAGAACGTGAGAAAACTGGCTAAATATCAAATGTCTTTTAGGCAGACTGTGATTAGAGAGATGTTCTGCAAAGGACAAGCTACTTAAATCGGGCATTGAACATCCCTGTAGCTGCTTCATAGCAACAACATTAAACCAGTCAGTAAATCTGGATGCTTTAATGTAAGGTTTCTTTTCTTATTTAAGGCCTACTCTAAAAATCCATTTTCATTACAGAGTGAAGAAAGATGAACTTATTTGAAATTGTTCAAAATTATTTTTGTATTGTATTTGTATTCAGAGTCCTGAAATGATGTCAGCTTCTCCGTCCCCTCCACCTCGTTTACATAGTGATGGCAGACAACTTCCCAGCATTCCCAGTTCAGTACCTTACACAATTGCATCACATGGTCAGGGGAGAAACAATCAATCAATGAACAACAGAGGAAACAATGGTTATGGTCCATTTTTTCAAGAGTACTCGATCATGGCAGAATAGTATGTCTGTTATTTGTTTCTTTATTTCAAGAAAATTATTTCTTGGTTTGAATACATGATCTCAAATTGTTTTTTATTGCTTTATTGTAATCTTTGATAATGTATTGAAGGTTATTGGTTTACTCAACTGATGTTACAATACTCTTGGCAGACCCATAGGTGTTCAGTCTCCCCCAACAGAATTAGAAGGGTATGCATACTGATGATTCCTGTGGCTCATTGATTAAATGCACTTCTCTCACTGCCCCTCAAGCATCCAGCGCTACTAGTTCAATGTGTAATTCCAAACTTCCTAAATCGCTGTATTGAATGATTGTCAATTTTAGTGACCTCATTGAAAAAATAGGTCACCAAGAGACTGAAGAACATCCCCCTTATCCATCCTAAACTGCCCAACAATCAATGTTTTTGATGCATGCATGTCTGCTCTTTCATTGCTGCGAGCACCTGCATGACCAGGACAGTAGATCCTTGAGTCTCTGGAGGTTGGATAGACAACATCCACTCATACCACAACCTGCCATTCTGGATTGGCCAAAGCATCGACTGAGAGTTAGAAACAACTCCAGTAAATGGAATCACAGAAAGCCAATGGAGAGCAGCAGTAACAGCCTCAACCTCTATCTTCATACTGGAAGTAGTTTTCATTTTGCTCTGCAACAACTCTACCATATTGAAAAACTTTACTTTCTGGAAACAAGAAAAAATGGCCTAAAGTATGTTATATTTAATGCTACCAAATTTATTGCTGCTGTTAAAACATTGAATCTAATTTATGCTCATAGAATTAGAAAGAGATTTCAATAACTGGTAAACAAGGCCAAAGGGATCAAACCAAGAAATAATGTTAATATGTGATCCATTAATATCTGTGGAATCTACCAAAAATTAAAGCCATTGTTAAAGAAATGAATGAACGAAAAATAGCAATTTTGGGACTATCAGATACACGAACCAAGGGACATGGCTGCAAAAAAACCTAACATCTAGACTAAACAAATGTATACTCATTGATGGGAAAGAACAAAAGAGCCAAGGATGGCATATGATATTTTTATAGATCCAACAAAGTTAGTAAAGATTACGTCTCTGAGAGAATCACGACAGTCACAATAAGAGAAAATGGGGGAACATGACATATATTCAAATTTACGCACCTTGTAATGCCTCTAACAATAATGAGCAATGCAAGGAATTTTATGAGTCCATGGTAGATTTCTTTAGAAAAATAAGTTATTCAATACAAAACAAGTTGGAGACATTTCAAAATAAATGTTTATGAATTCTGATAATAGATAGCAAATGGAGAACTTTAAAAGGAACAAACTGTGCATCCTTGGAGACCATTATTTTTAAAAATGGAGTATGTATACGAGTAGGGCCATTGACTAGGACAGCAGATGGGAAAAGAAGGCCCGGACTGTGGAAGGAAAGTTGAAAGATTGTGGCCTTGTGTGTTATGGAAAGAAGAAGGATTGTTTATGCTAGATAATACAATTCTTATGTACAATCGAATAGATATTAACAGCATTTGGCAACAGATGCTGTTCTGTGAACTTTCACAAGGCAAGAGGCTCCTTGGCAAACCATATTTTCTTCTGTATGACAGTACGAGATGAATATAATAATAATATACTTGACTTAGTTCTTCTTTGTTTCCTTTGCAACATTCAGCCACAACTATCACTCTATATATTTCTATTTTAATTTGTGTTTTTGAGCTCTGGTTTCTATGTGTCTCTTCTGCTGCACTTTGACCTTCTGTCTTGTTCTATTATTAGGTTTTAAAAAAATAATAGTTCTATGAATGTAGAATAAATGCTAGGTGTACAAAATGTTGTTGGTAACTAGATCTGCTGAGTTTGTTGTTCTTTAGCAGCCAGTCTCAAGTTTCATTGCTTGACATTAAGGTGTATAAAATGTTTTATTGATAACTAGAACCTGTCACTCATCTGCAATCAAATGTCAACTTTGAATGTTTTGCATTGATCTGTATGAAATGTTGTTGATAACTATTGTTGGTTGCAATTTTACAACAAATGTCAAATTTGAATGCTTGGTGTTAACATCAGGCTACTCCACCAAGATCCCAAGACACAAATAAAGTTAGATATTATAAGATAAGGGATGGAAAATCACCCTGCCAATAATCCAACTGATTCACGTGAATGAGTTTTAAGAACCCCAGAGAAAGCACCAGAGCCAATAAATATGATCAATAAATGGACAGTAAACCATCATATATAAATAATTATGTAAATAATTGATTCATAGAACCATCATCATTGCACTTCGGTGAGTAGCCATGTGTGCTGCGGTCAGTTTCTTGCACAGGAAGATCTCAGCTGTAGTGCACGAACTCTGTAGCACCGGCAAGGGTTCTTTTACTGCTCAAATTGAACACTGGACCTATGTTTTATCGTCCGTCTCTGATAGGACTAGAATCTCAATCTAGAAACTACACTGAGGTCAGGGATCTCTGGAAAAATATCCAGTTGAATCCACGATGAAGTGAACCTGGTACCATGAGAGTTGATCACCTAACCTCTACACCACAGAGATCCCTAGTAAACAAGTAGGCCTCTGAGAAAAGTAATTTACCAAACAGGATTCAAGTCAAAAACCCTTTTTTTTTACGGCACCCGTTGCCTAGTCATGAGACTCGTGTTTCAGAACACAACCAGCAAGCTCTAAAAAAGCGTTTCTTAGTCGTGACATTTTTATAAATTACGCAGAATATGAGACACAGAAAATCAAGTCAGATTCGATGGAACAGTGCTTGCACAAACACATGCTATCAGTTTTTTTAGTGGAGCGTCTGCTTGAATGGATTAGAGCTCTGTCCCCCATGCGGGAGACCCATGTTCGATTCACAGTAAGGCCAAGGATTTTTGTCTGTTGTGGACATAAATGAAAAATCCTAATCTAAACAGCTTTGCGGCAACTGCACTAGTCCTTCAGTCATTAAATTCCTCAGACTCTAGTTACCATCTGTCCTAGCAAGCTCTAAAAACAGTACTACAGGCAGTAATAACAGTTTTTATTTATATATATATATATATATATATATATATATATATATATATATATATATATATATGAGATGAAACAACAGCATACATACACACAAGTATACACATATAACATACATGCATACAACATTCATAGTAGATGCATGTATATTTGTAACAAGTGAAAAGAAGTTTTACGGAAGCCCTTAATACTTGTTCAATGTCTATTTATTTACAACTGATTCAACAAACTTCCTCCCAGGAAAGCAATAGACTTCATTATTCAGACTCTTGACAAGATACAATAGACTCTGGAGTCCTGTGTACAATAAATTTTGATGAGTTTGGTAAGGCGGGGTTCTGCTCCTGTGATCAAGCTCCACAAATCACTATTCATATATTGCAATTGTTTTCCACTTATACAACCTTGAAGCACCGAATATGGTCATCCGCACATCAGAAAAAATCAAACTGTACGGACCCTGGAGAACATGCACTACACTACATTATTCATGGAGGCCTTGTGTCTACTAATCTTAACTTATCACTTTATAAACTTATCACTGGAGAACCAAGAAGAAAAAGAATGCTTAACACTGAGACGTATAAAATGTTGTTGATGGGACACACGAGGCGCAACCAATGTCAAGTTTGAATGCTTGTTACTTTGAAGTGTATAACACCCATGTGGTGCTGGGGCCTTCAAGGGAAGCAAAGAATAGTACCACTGTGACTTACAATGCATGTTATAAGAGGCGATTGATGTAGGCCCTAGGGATGCTACCTAGTAAATAAAAAGCAGTGCAGAAATCAGATGTGCTGACCTACTTGTAACACATAACTGGCATAGTACAATTGCTCTTAGGCTTGGATCACATACAAATCACACAGTGGTTAACAAGTGATCAATATGGAGCATTTGAAGAAGAAGAAGTCTATAAAATATAACATATTCCCAAAATACAACATATTCCCAAAATATACAGTGTTGTTCTTACACCACTTTTGAATTTATATTATATTTATTATATTCATTCTGTAAATCTAAGTCATTGTTGGTATTTGTTTTTTCCTAGTAACCAGTTGCATCAACAAAAGATTCCTGGAGTCTATGTCATGCCATGCGCTAAAACTCCTCTTGGTGAGTCTTGATGCTGAAACATTGTCTACAAGACATAAAATCTGTCTTCCTATCCATGTGCTAAAAATGTGAAACTAGTCTTGCACATTGTTCTTACACTTAATATTGATTGCATTGAATATGTATCATTTTTGTTTGAAATTGATTGATTGGTAGGATCATCTTCATTGCGCGTCAGTGAATGTGTGCTCCGATAGGAAGCATAGGAAGACCTCGGAGGCATTGCGCGAACTCCATAGCACCAGCAAACGCCTTTATGTCATTTTGAAGATGGTGAACATTTTTTTAATTTTGCAATAGCAGGGACTTTGCAGTCTACTCAAATTTATTTTTGAACTGCCAATGGTTCTTTTACATGCTTTTACCTGTTCTTTTACCTGAACAAGGGACCTACATTTTATCATCCACCTCCATTGGGACTAGGAACTTAATCTCACCTACATTGAGATCAGGCATCTCTGGAAAAATATCCGTAATGCTTTGCCAGAAGCAACCTAGTACCTATGGGGCAAGAGGCAAGCACTTTACCTCCACACCAAAGATGCTGCCATAGTTCCTATCAATGAAATAATATATCTAATCAGACACTAACACATAATAACATTTAGATGTAATTGTATGACTTGATAGAATTGGGGAACAATAAAATACCTTGCTACAAACTGTGTTACAGATTTGCTAACAATTTCTGTTTTTCTCATCCAATTAGTTTGGAGTGGTCTTCTATTTATAAGGCAAGGATTGTATCAGGGTGGAGCGCTTCGATTTACTCTGACCATTCCAGATAACTACCCAGATGGTGATTGTCCTGTAAGTTATTCTCAAACAATTTCATCAAACATTTTAGTTTTTACATGATAGCTGTTTGATACTATTGGAATCTTAATGTCAATTATTGGGACCTTGATGTCAATGAATATGACCAGGTGGGGCCTTGATGTCAATGAATGTGACCAGGTGGGGCCTTGATGTCAATGAATGTGACCAGGTGGGGGCCTTGATGTCAATGAATGTGACCAGGTGGGGCCTTGATGTCAATGAATATGACCAGGTGGGGCCATGATGTCAATGAATATGACCAGGTGGGGCCATGATGTCAATGAATATGACCAGGTGGGGCCTTGATGTCAATGAATGTGACCAGGTGGGGCCTTGATGTCAATGAGTGGGATCTAAGACACAGTGAATGAGATAACAGAACTCTAATGAGCAAACCAGAGCTGACCTTGACCGACTCCATCTTTTAGTGATTACCTTGGTCAGTAGGAATCGAAGACGAAAGGTAAAATTTGGTCCCAAAAGTCCATTGCTGAAAACATGTCTGGTTAAAGGGAAATCAACTCTGACTAAAAGGAGATCAACTCCGACTAAAGGAAGATCAACAGAACTAATAAATGAGAGCACTATATTTCAGCTCTGAAGTAAACATATACCACTTAATTAGTAGTCACCTGAACAGAATATTACCACAATAGATTCAAGAGTGTCAGCTGTGATTCCATCATTTTCTCAGCCTTTGGCTAAGATCAAAGTGTGGCGCCCGCTTGATCGCGGACAAAGGGTGGGAGCCTTCATAGAGTGAATAGGCAACTCAATACATTTAAATAAATTCCAAGCAGCTCTCATTCAAAAGAATTATGATTTTCAGAGTTTTTACATGTTCAACCGTAATTGGGTCCACCACAGCTCGACACTAGCGGGTAAGGGCAATTTTAAAAATGCTTGATTCCATCTGTAGCATCAGCATGGTTTTATCATCCAGTCACATATCATCCAACATGTGGTTGTGGTGCTATCACATCTTTTGTCATTCTTACCTACCACACCTGATTCCATGTGTATCAAATGTACCTATTGGTGCATTCAAAGCCAATCTATCATTTCTTTTGTTACTGCTAACTCCTGCGGATCTAAAACTGTAGATCTATGTAAGAGCTTTAAGTTTCCTCTTCAATGATCCAGCGGTACTTTGAGCTCTTGTCCTTCGACTCAATGCTATGTAGTGGTATCTGCATGTGTTTGTAAGTTGTTCTTTTGTTCTGTATAATAAAGTAAAGTAAAGGAACCCTTTCATACCTCGTGGTACATAGGTCAATACAGTGTTAGGCCTTTATTTCTCATTGACCGTCGGCACACAATGGGTGATGTGGTGAGCATCACGCCGGCCGCCTTTACTTTCCCAGAGCATGTCTGGTACCCAGTTGAGGCTGGGTCGACCTGAGAGCCGCCGCGGTCGGGAAAAATTCCATGCGCATTGCGGGAGCTGAACCCAGACCACCAGCCTCTTGCGAAGCGAGTTCACTAACAACTACGCTACAGCGGTTCCAGTTATCTGGCCTTGGTGGAAGAAAGATCTTTCTGACGTTATCTAGCGCTTAGTGCCTAACGAGGTGGAGGTGAACAGTTTCATGATGATGTGCACACAAGTGGCACTCTAAAGTGTGTTGTGGTTTAATTCTGTTCATGTGATTATTAAGTGTTGGGCTCGATGTCTAAACATGATGCTCTGATTTCTCCTTGTAAGGTGGTTGATGTTGTCATTGGGGTTAGGGTTAACTATGTGTCTGTAAACCTCTCTTCCCATGTCTTCCATGGCCCATCTGTTCAGCCAAATTTCTTTATTTGTTGTTGTTAATATTTGCTTTGCTGTATGGAGAGTTGTTGCTGGGATTGGCTCTTTTTGTGTTGACCCTTTCTTAGCTAACCTATCTGCTTTATCATTTCCAGGTGTATTTGAATGTCCATTTTTGAGCCATCTAGTCAAGTTACAGCCATCCATTTTGTTTAAGTTTCAGTTTGGAATATCTTCATTGCACTCCGGACATGTCCAATCTCCTTCGCAATATTTCCAACAGCGTCCAGCAACTGACCGTACCAGTTCTATTTTGATTGATGAGCCTAATCGTGTACCTGTTGTACTGTTCTTTCCTTGCCACACCAATCTTCAAATCCAGCTCTAGTAGTTGCGTGGATTGGTTTAGATGAAGGTCTTCTCTGCGGCCACGCTCTATGAGGCGTTCACGATGTCAGCTCTGTCCATTGGCTGGCCCTCTGATATGGCGGCAGAGCCAGCCAGCCTGTCTGCTCTCTCATTGCCAATGACACCCATGTGCCCCGGAACAAAGACGAGACTAATTCTGCAAATTGTTGACGCCTGCAGTGATTCAGTCCATTGCCTGCGCACCGAACCGGCCTCCACCTTTCGGATCATACTCAATGAGTCGCTCAGAATGCACGCATGAGTGTAGTTTCGTGACTCTAGCCAGAGTAGTGTATTGGTCACCGCCAGTGCCTCCATTGTCATGCTGCTTGTTATCATACTAAATGCACCACTGGCTTCCTTGACCATTCTGCCACATGAGCTTGCAGAGAAGGCCCATGCAGACTTTTCGTGACGAACTACCGATCCATCCGTGTAAATCACAACGTCGCTGCATTGCAGTTTCATCGATGATGTTCCGGAAAGCCATCATCTATTTTGTACTGTTTTGAAGCATTGGTGTAGATTCTAACACAATAACTGCTATTGCTAAGGAAGTAAAAGTAACCTACATGTCATGGTCACTTTAACTGCTTCAATCTTTATTCTCATACTGAAAATTGTTGTCTTTTATGCTTCTTTCTAATCAGCAGTAACTATAGATCTCACTCTTCTTCGAACACTTCATATCAACCACTATGTGTGATCTGAGCCCAAGAGCGATTGTACGTTGTGCCAGTTATGCACCTACAAGTAGACCAGCACATCCGATTTCTGCGCTGCTTTTTATTTACTAGGTAGCATCCCTAGGGCCTACATTAGTCGCCTCTTACGACATGCACTGTAGGTTGCAATGGTACTATTCTTTGCTTCCCTTGCAGGCCCCGGCACCACACGGACGGATCTCACTCTAACTGGGAAACCCAATCGTGATTTTTCACTATTCTGCTTAGATCCATCTGTATATATTATAACATGTCTACCTCCTGAGTAAGGCCAGCGTGTTCGTACCGCGTTGGACTACGGGTGACTAGTCCTCTGTAAGTGCGGGTTCAACTCCGCGGACTGGCAGAAAAGCTACAGGTTCTCCAGATTTACGGTGTTTCTGGCACCAAGCCGAAGGGTTACGATGTCCATGACACCGAGCCAAGAGCTTTCAGCTCAAGTGCTTCTGGATCGGGAAAAAACCCAAAAAAACCTCCTGAGTAAGAAGTTTAAACTTCCCTGTACTCTACCTCATCCAGTGGTGGTGTTTGTGGTATTTTTCTGTAGTATTGGTTGTGGTGGTGCTGGTAGTAGTGGTAGTAGTATTGTCTTCACATACAACGCTTGTGTAGCAGTATTACAAATACAGTTTGTTTATATGCTTAGGACACACTATATTGCAATGAAACAGTCACATCAAAATTTTACTTTTTTATTTTCCAGAAACTTGTATTTGAATACCCTGTCTTTCATCCATTGGTTGACCCAGTTAGTGGCGAGCTTGATGTTAAAAGAGCCTTCACTCGCTGGAGGTAAGTCCGCCCATTGGCATAATTCAGCTGCATGTTGATGATTCCTGTCTGATGCCCTAATGACAATATTATGTTATACATTTATGACATTTACAAGTCGGTGTTCTGTATTTTTTTTTAACCTTGTCTCATGTCTTGTTCTCATGGACAATTACTACAGACCACAATAGTTATCAAATTCAAAATAAAGAATTTAAACAAGGTTGTTCAAGTAACCAGCAGAGATATGTTTCAGGTAAAAGCCAAGGCATAGACCCAAGTAACCAGAAGAGCCATGATCCACTAACCATGTGTGATCTAAGTCTAAAGTAACCATATGAACCGTGATCCAAGTAACCAGAAGAAGTGAGGGTTCAAGTAACCAGAAGAGACCAAAAGATATTTTAATTTTCTTGTAATGTCTTGTTGATGCCTCATCTACATAAAATGTTTGAGCTTAGCTTAGTGACCGTTAGTTAGATTTGTGCACTACTGGGTGATGGTTTTTCTCTAGAACAGTACATTTTTGTGAAATCATCAAAGTTACATAAGGACGTATATATACGTTTTCCCATTCACTTCTAAAGACGCATTAACACGTCTGTTATTATCGCTCCTCTGTGGGCTAAAGACGTGTTAACACATTATACACTGTCACTGCTGTAGGCGTACATTCCACGTTTGTGACCTAGAAACAAAGAGTAGCTATTTTTAGCTCAGCCTTTGGAAAGTATGTAGCAGCAAAAGGGTTAAATAATATTTGTCTCAAGTCCAATGAATTATAATATCAAACCAGTGTACATATTTCTTATTAGGTAGATCTTATTGGTTACTGAGTCTACTTCATTGCACTCTGTGCAGACACATAGGTGCTCAGTCTCCCCCAACAGATGTTGAAGGATATGAATACTGATGATTCCTGTGACTTGCTGGTTAAATACACTCCTCAATCTATCTTTCAGGCATCTAGTTCTACATGTACAACGGGTAACTACAAATTGCTTAAATCGTTGGATCATTCAACATCTATTTTAGCGTCTTCATCCAACATGCAGTTATGAAGAGATCAAAGAACATCCTGCTTATCCATCTTCAACTTCCCAACAATCAATGCTGTTAATGCAAAATTGTCCACTCTCTCATTGTCCCAAATATCTGCATGCTCAAAACAGTAGGTCCATGTCAGTCTCTGGAGGTTATAAACTTCAATAGGCAACATCTATTCATACCACAACCTGCCATTCTGTATCTTTGAAGCATCGACTGAAATCAAGATACAACAGCCCCAGTAAACAGAGTCCCAGAGAGCCAATGGAAGGCAGCAGTAATGGTCTCAACCTCTATCCACATACTGGAAGTAGTTGTACTGCATGCTCTGCTCCACTCTGCACAAACCTTATCATGTGCGCTGGCTAAGAAACCCCAGCCTGACTTCTCACCATGATGCACAGACCCATTGGTGAAAACATCAGCATCACTTGTATGATCTTCTATCAGCTGCTTAATTGCAAGTTCAGCCTTTTTGTTGCACCATTCTTTACATTTTCTTCCAAGAGTATGTTGATAACGTTGTAATAGTTGGTCATGCTACCTTCTATTGGGATGCATTCTTCCCCTTTTGGTAGGGTCGCAAGTGTGGTCACCTGGCTAGTTGTTCTCTTGGTTTGAGCCATCTATGACATGTCATGCTTGATTCTCATACCCTTAACTTCGTTAGTGTTCTTGTGAAGTGGATATCTCTGATAAGCAGTAACCCGCATATATTCTTTGTTTTGGGCGATTGCATAACGGGAACGTAGTGACAGAATGCCAAGCATATATCCCATCTTTACAATGGGAGTATCTCTAGTGCAGCCTAGGACTATACGCATGCCTTCATTCTAATTACATTCATGTCGTCCACACTGTGATCTTGATTTTGTGAGGATGCCAAGTCTGTAATCTACCACGGACATAACCAGTTGATGAAACAGAAGGACAAGTAGTCACTGCTCAAGGAAATCATAACCGTGAGAGGAGCAAGACCACACTTGGAATGTTGTATCGTTTGTTCGACAGTCTGGATGTTTATGGTTCCATCTCTTCTAAATTTGAAGAAGTCTTTCTTATTAAATTTTTTTTGTATTTCTACAGGAGAAATGTGAACCATCTCTGGCAGGTGATATGCAGCCAAAAAGTTTTCTATAAAATTAGCACAGATTCTCCATCCAACCAAGCAGCAGCAGTTCTGTAAGTAACACGGACACATGGTTGACAAGTGATTTATAAGGGATTTTCTGGCAGAGATATATTTATGTTAGGGGAATACTATTTTAGACCTTACTTTGGGATTTAAGATACATTGAATGAGAAGATAGACGCTGTGGCCGGGGGGAGGGTCTACTGACCAAGACTATAACACTGCAGTCTGAGTGGGGATTAAAGAGAGAGGACAAGTTTAGTCTATAAAAGTACTGTGCTAAAAAACAGATATGTCAAACTGAAAGGTACAAATATTGCAGTATTTTAGACTGTGACACAATATAGCATAACTGGTGTCCTTTCCAAAGGAAACAAAGAAGAAGACCTTGCTTCAGCTCCTCATTGGGAATCCTGGGTAATAGAAGACATATCTGTCTAATATCTGTCAAGGATTGACATAATCTCTGCCATGGTGAATGCTGTTGAAGGCCTGCCTGCTAGGAGGAAATCAACTTATTTATCTTTAGCATACCTTTGAGATTGTAAGAGAATCACTGCACATTCCACTTAGTGAAGAATACTCAAAACTTGGCATTGAGTAAAATGCTCAAAACTTGGCATTGATTAAAATACTCAAAACTTGGCATTGAGTAAAATGCTCAGCACTTGGCATTGAGTAAAATGCTCAAAACGTGGCATTGAGTAAAATGCTCAAAACTTGACATTGAGTAAAATGCTCAAAACTTGGCATTGAGTAAAATGCTCAAAACTTGACATTGAATAAAATACTCAAAACTTGGCATTGAGTAAAATGCTCAAAACTTGACATTGAGTAAAATACTCAAAACTTGGCATTGATTAGAATACTCAAAACTTGGCATTGATTAAAATACTCAAAACCTGACATTGAGTAAAGCATTTACCTAGGATTTGAAATATCTATAAGACTACCCCCAAGTAAGTTATTTACTCAACAATTGACATTGAGAAGAGCATCTACCATTTGAAAGGGAATGTTTGCGATTTGAAGACAAAGAATTGTCTTCAATTGTGCGGGTTTCCCTGGAGCCCAGTCCCTCTCCACAAAAATGGTATGCCATCTGCCAAATGACAGAGTCCAAATTCGAATTGACCTTCAGAGTGCAGGACAAATGACTCCACTACTTTGTCACAGAGACCACTCCTCCCCTTAAAAGAACAATCAAGAAACCTCTTCTGTTCAAGTAAGTTACTTATTCAACTTGTGGCATTGAGTCAAGTAGCACCTTGTTTTGCACTTACTTAAAACCGTAGAAGTGAACAGAGGTTGTGTTGAAAAATAAGATGTACAAAGCACATACTCACTTATATTGTGTGCATGAATATCATACTAAAGGGTCTCAAGTTGAAGGATTAACTTCATTGCACTGGGATTTACCCCATATGGCTCGGCCCCTCTCCACAGAAATGGCACTCCATCTGCTGACAGTATTGCACAAACTCTGTAGCTCCTGCAACAATCCTAGGGGTCTCTGGAAAAATGCACTCGTGAACAGAACAGCATGGTCTGGATTCGAACTCACTACCTTTAGGATGCAAGGCAAGGTCTTAGCCACAGAAACCCCCATGAATATCATACATTTTGCATTAATAGTTTCAGAGAACAAAATTATTAGACATTTATTTCTGAGCATACTTTTTAAAAACTACCTTTGACCCATTGATTTTCCCCTTCTTCTTCTTCTTCTTCAATGATCCAGCGGCACTTGAGCTTTTGCCCTTCGCCCAATGCTATGTAGTGGTATCTGCATGTGTCTGTAAGTTGTTCTTTTGTTCCGTATAGTGTGTTCCATTTATCTGGCCTTGGAGGAAGGAGGGTCTTTCTGATGTCTTCTAGTGCTTGACACTTGAAGAGGTGGTGGTGAACGGTTTCATGATGATGTGCACACAGTTGGCACTCTGGAGTGTGTTGTGGATGAATTCTGTTCAAGTGTTTATTAAGTGTTATGTGTTGGGTTCGGAGTCTAAAAATGCTGCTCTGATCTCTTCTTGTAAGGTGGTTGATGTTGTCATTAAGGTTAGTGCTGGCCATATGGGTGTACACATCTCTTCCTGTGTTTCCCATGGCCCATCTGTTCAGCCAAATTTCCTTATTTGTTGTCATTAGGATTTGCTTTGCTGTATGGAGAGTTGTTGCTGTGATTGGTTGTTCCTGTGTTGACCCTTTCTTGGCTAGCCTATCTGCTTTGTCATTTCTAGGTGTGTTTGAATGTCCAGGGATCCACTGCATGGTTATTTTGATGTCGTGTGATGTAATAAGTCTGTCAATATCTAGGGCTATATGGGATAGTTCAGATTTACAATGTCCACCATCCTCTAGGGCTTGAAGGGCAGACATTGAATCTGTGAAGATAATTATGTTTTGTGCCTTTGATGGAAAGGCATCGAAAACAGTCTTCAGGTGGTACAACGCTGCTTCTATCGCATGAATTTCAGCCTCATAATTGGAGCATATCTCCCCGCATGCACCAAACAGCTCTTTGGATGATCTGTCTGGGTATTGTATATATGCTCCGTAACCTGCTTTGATGGTGGCTTTAAATGCAGATCCATCAGTATAGAGATTTTCCCCATAACTGCAGCTAAAGTTTGACCTCTCTCTCTCTCTCAACTATATTTCAGATATGACCAGGACTTAGACTTATTCAAACGCCGTGTGGCAGAATCTCTTTCGTCATCCAAAGACAGACTTTATCAGCCACCAAGCCTGGATGACCCTTTTGCACTCAGGTACTTTATTTGTAAATGAATTGCCTTATATTCATCTTTTCTAGCTCTTCATTTATATTAAATGTCTGAGAAATTAGTTATAATTCCTTACATGTAGTATGCTCCTATAGTTGCTTAGTTTCTTTCAGCAAGCTGTAGGAGTCTGCAACATATCTCTTACTCTCAGTGGTTTTAATCCAAGTTTTCTACGTTACTCATTAAGGGTTCCAATTTAAGTTGACTGAACCATAGAATTGGTTATACCTGGCATTGAACACCATACTTTGTGGTAATAATGCAACTGACTGCCACTTTTCGGCATAGTTAGTTTGTTAGGTAGAAAAGCAAAGGATTGACTTTATTGTACCGGGTTTTCCCATATGACTCCGTCCCTGTGCAGAAATGGCACACTATATCAACTCTCATGAGACTGATATGGATGTCACTAATGACATTGCAGGATAATCCTTTTAGATCTCACAACTTGAGAAAGACTACTTTGAACATATTCAAGTCGACATCCGAGCATGAACAAAGAAGAATCGGTACTTTAGAATAAAAACCTCCTATGTGGTGTTTGGGTTCGCAAGGGAAGCAAAAGAATGGTACCACTGCGACTACAAGACATGTCGTAAGAGGCGACGGATGTAGGACCTAGGGAAGCTAAACTAGTAAATAAAAAGCATTGCAAAAATCGGATGTGCACTTGTAAGCGCATTGTAGGCGCATAACTGGCACAAATACAATCACTCTTAGGCTCAGATCACATACAAATCACACAGAGTGGCTAACAAGTGGTCAATATGGAGCGTTCAAGGGAGAAGAATAAAAAAAACAGACATATATGGTGGTTTTATTTGGATATCTTAATAGTGTGTTGTCATGTTCCCAGGTTCAGCACATGGAATGCAGCAGTGCACCCAGACACAAAGAAACAAATGTTATCTCAGGTATGAATTTATCATTGTCATCAAATTTTATTCAGAAATTAAAAATTTCATTACTGCCTGCAGTACCGCTTTTTAGGGCATTGTAGTACAGGTGGGAAGAGAGCCTGATGGATTTAATATCCGCATGGCTAGTTCAGTCGCTGGAAGCTGTTCAGGTTAGGATTTTTCATTTATGCCCACAACAGAAAAAATCCTTGGCCTTACCATAAATTGAACATGGGTCTCCTGCATGGGAGCCGCTCTTCAATCCATTCAGCTAGACGCTCCATTCATAAAGTATTTACATTATATTTTTGTACATACTACGAATTTAAACGTAGACATGATGCCTAATATGGCACGTCTGAGGGATTTTTGCTCAACTACTTTCTTTCCTTATCACCTGTGTCCTTCTCCATACAGATGAGCCTTAGTCAGACCAGATATTTGTAAAAGTAAGTATCAAATTATGAGATATCAAGACCATTTCAACAAGACAGTACGATAGTTTTACAAAGTACAAAATTTTTTGACTAAATTTACATTTTAAACAAAAGATTTTTATCAATCAAATGATACATTTAAGTTTTAAAATGGTACTTATAATGAGGACACACTGAGATTGCAAGATTATTACGGTAAAGAAATTAAAAAGTAAAGGAGCCTTTTTCATACCTCAAGGTATATTGGGTAATACAGTTTTAGGCCCTTATTTTTTTAATGAACTTTGGCGCACTCACTATGTGTGATGTGGTCAACATCATGCTGATCGCCTTTACTTCCCAGTGCTTTTCCTGGTACCCAAGTGAGGCTGGGTCGACCTGAGAGCCGTTAGGTTTGAAAAATATTCCACACCCACTGTGGAATTGAACGCAGACCATGCTCCTAAGAAGCGAGTTCGCAACTCCGCTACAGCAGCTCTCAAGATTATTAAATTAGAATTAATTCAGTTTAGGGTTTCCGGGATCGCGAAGAACAGAACCACTATCTTCTCTCAAATGTCGTGAAAGATGAAGTAGAGAGTTGTTAGACATGGGGCAGGCAACCTCATACTATTAAAAACACACAAAAACTACATAGATATAAGAAACCCAAACTGTTTATGAAGACCAACATAGTGAGAAGTGTACAAGATAGAATTAAGTGGGCATTTTTTTGCTTGTGCATCATGTACACTTGGAAGCAATGAGGACTGATGATGATGTAATTAAGCTCGACAAAAGCAGTGGAAAATCATGTATTGATATTAAAGGGTCTAAAGCCGAATGATTGACTTCATTGCACCTGGTTTTACCTCATATGGCTCAGTCCTTTTCTGCAGAAATGACATGCCACCTGCCGAGAGTATTGCACAAAGCATGAACGCCATAGCTCCGGCAACAATCCTAAAGGACTCTGGGAAAAGGTCTTGGGTATTGAGATTATCAAAGTGAAGCTTGTAGTTCACCAGCATATGTACCATTGTTATATGAGATTGTTGTTGTTATTCTCTTCTTCTCCCCTTAAATAGATTCATTGTATTTATGTTAGCTAGTGTCTGTTAGCAAACCAACATCACTGCACCCATAGATATTTTATTCTGTTTCCATAGGCAGCTAGGGCTTAGCTCGTTAATGGTTTCCTTAGCTAGCTATCTATACAAATATTTTAATGATCCTCATAGGCAGCTAGGGCTTAGCTCGTTAATAGTTTCCTTAGCTAGCTATCTATACAAATATTTTAATGATCCTCACAGGCAGCTAGGGCTTAGCTCGTTAATGGTTTCCTTAGCTAGCTATCTATACAAATATTTTAATGATCCTCATAGGCAGCTGGGGCTTAGCTCGTTAATGGTTTCCTTAGCTAGCTATCTATACAAATATTTTAATGATCCTCACAGACAGCTAGGGCTTAGCTCGTTAATAGTTTCCTTAGCCAGCTATCTATACAAATATTTTAATGATCCTCATAGGCAGCTAGGGCTTAGCTCGTTAATAGTTTCCTTAGCCAGCTATCTATACAAATATTTTAATGATCCTCATAGGCAGCTAGGGCTTAGCTCGTTAATAGTTTCCTTAGCCAGCTATCTATACAAATATTTTAATGATCCTCATAGGCAGCTAGGGCTTAGCTCGTTAATAGTTTCCTTAGCTAGCTATCTATACAAATATTTTAATGATCCTCATAGGCAGCTAGGGCTTAGCTCGTTAATAGTTTCCTTAGCCAGCTATCTATACAAATATTTTAATGATCCTCATAGGCAGCTAGGGCTTAGCTCGTTAATAGTTTCCTTAGCCAGCTATCTATACAAATATTTTAATGATCCTCATAGGCAGCTAGGGCTTAGCTCGTTAATAGTTTCCTTAGCCAGCTATCTATACAAATATTTTAATGATCCTCATAGGCAGCTAGGGCTTAGCTCGTTAATAGTTTCCTTAGCCAGCTATCTATACAAATATTTTAATGATCCTCATAGGCAGCTAGGGCTTAGCTCGTTAATAGTTTCCTTAGCCAGCTATCTATACAAATATTTTAATGATCCTCATAGGCAGCTAGGGCTTAGCTCGTTAATAGTTTCCTTAGCCAGCTATCTATACAAATATTTCATTGATCCTCATAGGCAGCTAGGGCTTAGCTCGTTAATAGTTTCCTTAGCCAGCTATCTATACAAATATTTCATTGATCCTCATAGGCAGCTAGGGCTTAGCTCGTTAATAGTTTCCTTAGCCAGCTATCTATACAAATATTTTAATGATCCTCATAGGCAGCTAGGGCTTAGCTCGTTAATAGTTTCCTTAGCTAGCTATCTATACAAATATTTCATTGATCCTCACAGGCAGCTAGGGCTTAGCTCGTTAATAGTTTCCTTAGCCAGCTATCTATACAAATATTTCATTGATCCTCATAGGCAGCTAGGGCTTAGCTCGTTAATAGTTTCCTTAGCTAGCTATCTATACAAATATTTTAATGATCCTCACAGGCAGCTAGGGCTTAGCTCGTTAATGGTTTCCTTAGCTAGCTATCTATACAAATATTTCATTGATCCTCATAGGCAGCTAGGGCTTAGCTCGTTAATAGTTTCCTTAGCTAGCTATCTATACAAATATTTTAATGATCCTCATAGGCAGCTAGGGCTTAGCTCGTTAATAGTTTCCTTAGCCAGCTATCTATACAAATATTTTAATGATCCTCATAGGCAGCTAGGGCTTAGCTCGTTAATAGTTTCCTTAGCTAGCTATCTATACAAATATTTTAATGATCCTCACAGGCAGCTAGGGCTTAGCTCGTTAATAGTTTCCTTAGCTAGCTATCTATACAAATATTTTAATGATCCTCATAGGCAGCTAGGGCTTAGCTCGTTAATAGTTTCCTTAGCTAGCTATCTATACAAATATTTTAATGATCCTCATAGACAGCTAGGGCTTAGCTCGTTAATAGTTTCCTTAGCTAGCTATCTATACAAATATTTTAATGATCCTCATAGGCAGCTAGGGCTTAGCTCGTTAATAGTTTCCTTAGCTAGCTATCTATACAAATATTTTAATGATCCTCACAGGCAGCTAGGGCTTAGCTCGTTAATAGTTTCCTTAGCTAGCTATCTATACAAATATTTTATTGATCCTCACAGGCAGCTAGGGCTTAGCTCGTTAATAGTTTCCTTAGCTAGCTATCTATACAAATATTTTAATGATCCTCATAGGCAGCTAGGGCTTAGCTCGTTAATAGTTTCCTTAGCTAGCTATCTATACAAATATTTTAATGATCCTCACAGGCAGCTAGGGCTTAGCTCGTTAATAGTTTCCTTAGCTAGCTATCTATACAAATATTTCAATGATCCTCACAGGCAGCTAGGGCTTAGCTCGTTAATAGTTTCCTTAGCCAGCTATCTATACAAATATTTTAATGATCCTCACAGGCAGCTAGGGCTTAGCTCGTTAATAGTTTCCTTAGCTAGCTATCTATACAAATATTTTAATGATCCTCATAGGCAGCTAGGGCTTAGCTCGTTAATAGTTTCCTTAGCTAGCTATCTATACAAATATTTTAATGATCCTCATAGGCAGCTAGGGCTTAGCTCGTTAATAGTTTCCTTAGCTAGCTATCTATACAAATATTTTAATGATCCTCATAGGCAGCTAGGGCTTAGCTCGTTAATAGTTTCCTTAGCTAGCTATCTATACAAATATTTTAATGATCCTCACAGGCAGCTAGGGCTTAGCTCGTTAATAGTTTCCTTAGCCAGCTATCTATACAAATATTTTAATGATCCTCACAGGCAGCTAGGGCTTAGCTCGTTAATAGTTTCCTTAGCCAGCTATCTATACAAATATTTTAATGATCCTCATAGGCAGCTAGGGCTTAGCTCGTTAATAGTTTCCTTAGCCAGCTATCTATACAAATATTTTAATGATCCTCATAGGCAGCTAGGGCTTAGCTCGTTAATAGTTTCCTTAGCCAGCTATCTATACAAATATTTTAATGATCCTCATAGGCAGCTGGGGCTTAGCTCGTTAATAGTTTCCTTAGCTAGCTATCTATACAAATATTTTAATGATCCTCATAGGCAGCTAGGGCTTAGCTCGTTAATAGTTTCCTTAGCTAGCTATCTATACAAATATTTTAATGATCCTCATAGGCAGCTAGGGCTTAGCTCGTTAATAGTTTCCTTAGCTAGCTATCTATACAAATATTTTAATGATCCTCATAGGCAGCTAGGGCTTAGCTCGTTAATAGTTTCCTTAGCCAGCTATCTATACAAATATTTTAATGATCCTCATAGGCAGCTAGGGCTTAGCTCGTTAATAGTTTCCTTAGCCAGCTATCTATACAAATATTTTAATGATCCTCACAGGCAGCTAGGGCTTAGCTCGTTAATAGTTTCCTTAGCCAGCTATCTATACAAATATTTTAATGATCCTCATAGGCAGCTAGGGCTTAGCTCGTTAATAGTTTCCTTAGCTAGCTATCTATACAAATATTTTAATGATCCTCATAGGCAGCTAGGGCTTAGCTCGTTAATAGTTTCCTTAGCTAGCTATCTATACAAATATTTTAATGATCCTCATAGGCAGCTAGGGCTTAGCTCGTTAATAGTTTCCTTAGCCAGCTATCTATACAAATATTTTAATGATCCTCACAGGCAGCTAGGGCTTAGCTCGTTAATAGTTTCCTTAGCTAGCTATCTATACAAATATTTTAATGATCCTCATAGGCAGCTAGGGCTTAGCTCGTTAATAGTTTCCTTAGCTAGCTATCTATACAAATATTTTAATGATCCTCATAGGCAGCTAGGGCTTAGCTCGTTAATAGTTTCCTTAGCTAGCTATCTATACAAATATTTTAATGATCCTCATAGGCAGCTAGGGCTTAGCTCGTTAATAGTTTCCTTAGCTAGCTATCTATACAAATATTTTAATGATCCTCATAGGCAGCTAGGGCTTAGCTCGTTAATAGTTTCCTTAGCTAGCTATCTATACAAATATTTTAATGATCCTCATAGGCAGCTAGGGCTTAGCTCGTTAATAGTTTCCTTAGCTAGCTATCTATACAAATATTTTAATGATCCTCATAGGCAGCTAGGGCTTAGCTCGTTAATAGTTTCCTTAGCTAGCTATCTATACAAATATTTTAATGATCCTCATAGACAGCTAGGGCTTAGCTCGTTAATAGTTTCCTTAGCTAGCTATCTATACAAATATTTTAATGATCCTCACAGGCAGCTAGGGCTTAGCTCGTTAATAGTTTCCTTAGCTAGCTATCTATACAAATATTTTAATGATCCTCACAGGCAGCTAGGGCTTAGCTCGTTAATAGTTTCCTTAGCTAGCTATCTATACAAATATTTTAATGATCCTCACAGGCAGCTAGGGCTTAGCTCGTTAATAGTTTCCTTAGCTAGCTATCTATACAAATATTTTAATGATCCTCACAGGCAGCTAGGGCTTAGCTCGTTAATAGTTTCCTTAGCTAGCTATCTATACAAATATTTTATTGATCCTCACAGGCAGCTAGGGCTTAGCTCGTTAATAGTTTCCTTAAGTAGCTATCTATACAAATATTTTAATGATCCTCATAGGCAGCTAGGGCTTGGCTATTATAGTTTCCTTAGCTAGCTATCTATACAAATATTTTAATGATCCTCATAGGCAGCTAGGGCTTAGCTCGTTAATAGTTTCCTTAGCTAGCTATCTATACAAATATTTTAATGATCCTCACAGGCAGCTAGGGCTTAGCTCGTTAATAGTTTCCTTAGCTAGCTATCTATACAAATATTTTAATGATCCTCATAGGCAGCTAGGGCTTAGCTCGTTAATAGTTTCCTTAGCTAGCTATCTATACAAATATTTTAATGATCCTCATAGGCAGCTAGGGCTTAGCTCGTTAATAGTTTCCTTAGCCAGCTATCTATACAAATATTTTAATGATCCTCATAGGCAGCTAGGGCTTAGCTCGTTAATAGTTTCCTTACCCTAGCTATCTATACAAATATTTTAATGATCCTCATAGGCAGCTAGGGCTTAGCTCGTTAATAGTTTCCTTAGCTAGCTATCTATACAAATATTTTAATGATCCTCATAGGCAGCTAGGGCTTAGCTCGTTAATAGTTTCCTTAGCTAGCTATCTATACAAATATTTTAATGATCCTCATAGGCAGCTAGGGCTTAGCTCGTTAATAGTTTCCTTAGCTAGCTATCTATACAAATATTTTAATGATCCTCATAGGCAGCTAGGGCTTAGCTCGTTAATAGTTTCCTTAGCTAGCTATCTATACAAATATTTTAATGATCCTCATAGGCAGCTAGGGCTTAGCTCGTTAATAGTTTCCTTAGCTAGCTATCTATACAAATATTTTAATGATCCTCATAGGCAGCTAGGGCTTAGCTCGTTAATAGTTTCCTTAGCTAGCTATCTATACAAATATTTTAATGATCCTCATAGGCAGCTAGGGCTTAGCTCGTTAATAGTTTCCTTAGCTAGCTATCTATACAAATATTTTAATGATCCTCATAGGCAGCTAGGGCTTAGCTCGTTAATAGTTTCCTTAGCTAGCTATCTATACAAATATTTTAATGATCCTCATAGGCAGCTAGGGCTTAGCTCGTTAATAGTTTCCTTAGCTAGCTATCTATACAAATATTTTAATGATCCTCATAGGCAGCTAGGGCTTAGCTCGTTAATAGTTTCCTTAGCTAGCTATCTATACAAATATTTTAATGATCCTCATAGGCAGCTAGGGCTTAGCTCGTTAATAGTTTCCTTAGCTAGCTATCTATACAAATATTTTAATGATCCTCACAGGCAGCTAGGGCTTAGCTCGTTAATGGTTTCCTTAGCCAGCTATCTATACAAATATTTTAATGATCCTCATAGGCAGCTAGGGCTTAGCTCGTTAATAGTTTCCTTAGCTAGCTATCTATACAAATATTTTAATGATCCTCATAGGCAGCTAGGGCTTAGCTCGTTAATGGTTTCCTTAGCCAGCTATCTATACAAATATTTTAATGATCCTCATAGGCAGCTAGGGCTTAGCTCGTTAATAGTTTCCTTAGCTAGCTATCTATACAAATATTTTAATGATCCTCATAGGCAGCTAGGGCTTAGCTCGTTAATAGTTTCCTTAGCTAGCTATCTATACAAATATTTTAATGATCCTCATAGGCAGCTAGGGCTTAGCTCGTTAATAGTTTCCTTAGCTAGCTATCTATACAAATATTTTAATGATCCTCACAGACAGCTAGGGCTTAGCTCGTTAATAGTTTCCTTAGCTAGCTATCTATACAAATATTTTAATGATCCTCACAGGCAGCTAGGGCTTAGCTCGTTAATAGTTTCCTTAGCTAGCTATCTATACAAATATTTTAATGATCCTCACAGGCAGCTAGGGCTTAGCTCGTTAATAGTTTCCTTAGCTAGCTATCTATACAAATATTTTAATGATCCTCACAGGCAGCTAGGGCTTAGCTCGTTAATAGTTTCCTTAGCTAGCTATCTATACAAATATTTTATTGATCCTCACAGGCAGCTAGGGCTTAGCTCGTTAATAGTTTCCTTAAGTAGCTATCTATACAAATATTTTAATGATCCTCATAGGCAGCTAGGGCTTAGCTCGTTAATAGTTTCCTTAGCTAGCTATCTATACAAATATTTTAATGATCCTCATAGGCAGCTAGGGCTTAGCTCGTTAATAGTTTCCTTAGCTAGCTATCTATACAAATATTTTAATGATCCTCACAGGCAGCTAGGGCTTAGCTCGTTAATAGTTTCCTTAGCTAGCTATCTATACAAATATTTTAATGATCCTCATAGGCAGCTAGGGCTTAGCTCGTTAATAGTTTCCTTAGCTAGCTATCTATACAAATATTTTAATGATCCTCATAGGCAGCTAGGGCTTAGCTCGTTAATAGTTTCCTTAGCCAGCTATCTATACAAATATTTTAATGATCCTCATAGGCAGCTAGGGCTTAGCTCGTTAATAGTTTCCTTAGCTAGCTATCTATACAAATATTTTAATGATCCTCATAGGCAGCTAGGGCTTAGCTCGTTAATAGTTTCCTTAGCTAGCTATCTATACAAATATTTTAATGATCCTCATAGGCAGCTAGGGCTTAGCTCGTTAATAGTTTCCTTAGCTAGCTATCTATACAAATATTTTAATGATCCTCATAGGCAGCTAGGGCTTAGCTCGTTAATAGTTTCCTTAGCTAGCTATCTATACAAATATTTTAATGATCCTCATAGGCAGCTAGGGCTTAGCTCGTTAATAGTTTCCTTAGCTAGCTATCTATACAAATATTTTAATGATCCTCATAGGCAGCTAGGGCTTAGCTCGTTAATAGTTTCCTTAGCTAGCTATCTATACAAATATTTTAATGATCCTCATAGGCAGCTAGGGCTTAGCTCGTTAATAGTTTCCTTAGCTAGCTATCTATACAAATATTTTAATGATCCTCATAGGCAGCTAGGGCTTAGCTCGTTAATAGTTTCCTTAGCTAGCTATCTATACAAATATTTTAATGATCCTCATAGGCAGCTAGGGCTTAGCTCGTTAATAGTTTCCTTAGCTAGCTATCTATACAAATATTTTAATGATCCTCATAGGCAGCTGGGCTTAGCTCGTTAATAGTTTCCTTAGCTAGCTATCTATACAAATATTTTAATGATCCTCATAGGCAGCTAGGGCTTAGCTCGTTAATAGTTTCCTTAGCTAGCTATCTATACAAATATTTTAATGATCCTCATAGGCAGCTAGGGCTTAGCTCGTTAATAGTTTCCTTAGCTAGCTATCTATACAAATATTTTAATGATCCTCACAGGCAGCTAGGGCTTAGCTCGTTAATGGTTTCCTTAGCCAGCTATCTATACAAATATTTTAATGATCCTCATAGGCAGCTAGGGCTTAGCTCGTTAATAGTTTCCTTAGCTAGCTATCTATACAAATATTTTAATGATCCTCATAGGCAGCTAGGGCTTAGCTCGTTAATGGTTTCCTTAGCCAGCTATCTATACAAATATTTTAATGATCCTCATAGGCAGCTAGGGCTTAGCTCGTTAATAGTTTCCTTAGCTAGCTATCTATACAAATATTTTAATGATCCTCATAGGCAGCTAGGGCTTAGCTCGTTAATAGTTTCCTTAGCTAGCTATCTATACAAATATTTTAATGATCCTCATAGGCAGCTAGGGCTTAGCTCGTTAATAGTTTCCTTAGCTAGCTATCTATACAAATATTTCATTGATCCTCACAGGCAGCTAGGGCTTAGCTCGTTAATAGTTTCCTTAAGTAGCTATCTATACAAATATTTTAATGATCCTCATAGGCAGCTAGGGCTTAGCTCGTTAATAGTTTCCTTAGCTAGCTATCTATACAAATATTTCATTGATCCTCACAGACAGCTAGGGCTTAGCTCGTTAATAGTTTCCTTAAGTAGCTATCTATACAAATATTTTAATGATCCTCATAGGCAGCTAGGGCTTAGCTCGTTAATAGTTTCCTTAGCTAGCTATCTATACAAATATTTTAATGATCCTCATAGGCAGCTAGGGCTTAGCTCGTTAATAGTTTCCTTAGCTAGCTATCTATACAAATATTTTAATGATCCTCACAGACAGCTAGGGCTTAGCTCGTTAATAGTTTCCTTAGCTAGCTATCTATACAAATATTTTAATGATCCTCACAGACAGCTAGGGCTTAGCTCGTTAATAGTTTCCTTAGCTAGCTATCTATACAAATATTTTAATGATCCTCATAGGCAGCTAGGGCTTAGCTCGTTAATAGTTTCCTTAGCTAGCTATCTATACAAATATTTTAATGATCCTCACAGACAGCTAGGGCTTAGCTCGTTAATAGTTTCCTTAGCCAGCTATCTATACAAATATTTTAATGATCCTCACAGACAGCTAGGGCTTAGCTCGTTAATAGTTTCCTTAGCCAGCTATCTATACAAATATTTTTATGATCCTCACAGGCAGCTAGGGCTTAGCTCGTTAATAGTTTCCTTAGCCAGCTATCTATACAAATATTTTAATGATCCTCACAGACAGCTAGGGCTTAGCTCGTTAATAGTTTCCTTAGCTAGCTATCTATACAAATATTTTAATGATCCTCACAGACAGCTAGGGCTTAGCTCGTTAATAGTTTCCTTAGCTAGCTATCTATACAAATATTTTAATGATCCTCACAGACAGCTAGGGCTTAGCTCGTTAATAGTTTCCTTAGCCAGCTATCTATACAAATATTTTAATGATCCTCACAGGCAGCTAGGGCTTAGCTCGTTAATAGTTTCCTTAGCCAGCTATCTATACAAATATTTTAATGATCCTCATAGGCAGCTAGGGCTTAGCTCGTTAATGGTTTCCTTAGCCAGCTATCTATACAAATATTTTATTGATCCTCACAGGCAGCTAGGGCTTAGCTCGTTAATAGTTTCCTTAGCTAGCTATCTATACAAATATTTTAATGATCCTCATAGGCAGCTGGGGCTTAGCTCGTTAATGGTTTCCTTAGCCAGCTATCTATACAAATATTTTAATGATCCTCATAGGCAGCTAGGGCTTAGCTCGTTAATAGTTTCCTTAGCTAGCTATCTATACAAATATTTTAATGATCCTCATAGGCAGCTAGGGCTTAGCTCGTTAATAGTTTCCTTAGCTAGCTATCTATACAAATATTTTAATGATCCTCATAGGCAGCTAGGGCTTAGCTCGTTAATAGTTTCCTTAGCTAGCTATCTATACAAATATTTTAATGATCCTCATAGGCAGCTAGGGCTTAGCTCGTTAATAGTTTCCTTAGCTAGCTATCTATACAAATATTTTAATGATCCTCATAGGCAGCTAGGGCTTAGCTCGTTAATAGTTTCCTTAGCTAGCTATCTATACAAATATTTTAATGATCCTCATAGGCAGCTAGGGCTTAGCTCGTTAATAGTTTCCTTAGCTAGCTATCTATACAAATATTTTAATGATCCTCATAGGCAGCTAGGGCTTAGCTCGTTAATAGTTTCCTTAGCTAGCTATCTATACAAATATTTTAATGATCCTCATAGGCAGCTAGGGCTTAGCTCGTTAATAGTTTCCTTAGCTAGCTATCTATACAAATATTTTAATGATCCTCATAGGCAGCTAGGGCTTAGCTCGTTAATAGTTTCCTTAGCTAGCTATCTATACAAATATTTTAATGATCCTCATAGGCAGCTAGGGCTTAGCTCGTTAATAGTTTCCTTAGCTAGCTATCTATACAAATATTTTAATGATCCTCATAGGCAGCTAGGGCTTAGCTCGTTAATAGTTTCCTTAGCTAGCTATCTATACAAATATTTTAATGATCCTCATAGGCAGCTAGGGCTTAGCTCGTTAATAGTTTCCTTAGCTAGCTATCTATACAAATATTTTAATGATCCTCATAGGCAGCTAGGGCTTAGCTCGTTAATAGTTTCCTTAGCTAGCTATCTATACAAATATTTTAATGATCCTCATAGGCAGCTAGGGCTTAGCTCGTTAATGTATTCCTTAGCTAGCTATCTATACAAATATTTTATTGATCCTCACAGACAGCTAGGGCTTAGCTCGTTAATGTATTCCTTAGCTAGCTATCTGTACAAATATTTCATTGATCCTCACAGACAGCTAGAGCATAGCTCGCTAATGTATTCCTTAGCTAGCTATCTGTACAAATATTTCATTGATCCTCACAGGCAGCTAGGGCAAAGCTCGCTAATGTATTCCTTAGCTAGCTATCTGTACAAATATTTCATTGATCCTCACAGACAGCTAGGGCATAGCTCGCTAATGGTTTGCTTAGCTCGCTAGTGGTTTCCTAACTCGCTGTGTATACAAGTATTTTATTGATCCTCACAGGCATTAGCTAAGATCGCTAATGGTTTCCGTGGCTCGCTATGTATACAACGATCTCATCAAACCTCACAGGCAGCTAGGGCTAAGCTCGCTAATGGTTTCCATTGCTCACTATGTATACAAATATCTCATTAATCCTCACAGGGTTGCGGACACATACAAAATTTAATTGTCTCTTAACCTTTGCAGACCATAGGGTGTGAAATTACCCCTCACCTCAGATTTTCTATCCCAAGATGAAATACTTTAGAGGTAAAACTAATATAAATGTTAGGAGTCAAATGTGCAATTTAGGACGACGCGCCAGGATTAGTGAACTGGCACTAATCAAGATCCTACCCCACCTCCACATGGTTGACCATGGAAACGGAAAGAGGATCCTGTCTGACTAAGCGGGTAGGGATCGAGGGAGAGCTACTCTGGTATAAGTAGTGATGCAAGCAGTTATGTTATACGAGATCTACTCGCAAGATAGACAAGAAGAATCCCAGAGTGACTGTCTCTGCACATCTCTTCTGACCGACGGGAAAAGCGAAAGAAGTTAAAAAACGAATTGTATAAAATGGACAAGGTATGAGTCGTCAAGAGGAAAATATTCACATCCCCTCGAAGTAATGGTGGCAACGCCTTTACCAGCTCTCAGCAAGGATCGTCGGAAAAGATATAATGTGAAGTGACGACACAAGGGAAGATTGCAGTTAACTCCGTACCAGAGGCCAAGTGCAGATATATCTATTGGGTAAAGTCGACCGAGCGCAAATCCTAAAGTTGTGTTTTAGCGCCTAACGAAACTGCCTTCCCTGAAACAACCGGGCACTGTACTGTTGTTCTTACAACTAACATCCCTGGACGGATGAAACCGGGGCGGATGATGCCTGGCAAGCACAAAATCTAAGTTGCGCTGATAGCTAGACCCTCTACATTATTTGTGCGCAGCCCCAGTTCAGTGATTCCGGGCCAGGGAAAATGCAGAGTAGAAACTGCAAATTGCCAAGTGCCGACACGGGCCTCGAAAAGGCTGAGAATGTGTCTATTCCGGAACAAACTCAATGTGGTAAGAAAAGTAAGGCCGACATTGTAAAGATTTGACAGGCTATCCAACTCCAAACAATGGCGAAGGTTGACACTTTTCAAGGTGTGTTGCACGAGTAAGATGCCGTCCCAGGACAAGCTTATGTGCCCCAAAAGACTGAGAAATGTTCCTAATCCAGAACATAGTCAGAAAGGCTGCACAGCTCTTTGGCGTAGATCATAAAGCCCAAATATAAGTCATAAAGCACTGAATCGGATGTGCTGGCATAGTCACCGTAGACACATAATTTGGCACAACGTAAAAACGTTCTTGTCAAAGATCAATTATATATCACAATAAGAATGATAAAATTGGCTCGAAGAACGAACGAAGAAGAAGAAAGAAGATATAAATGTTAACGATAAGTTGTACATGTTAGTAATATGTTCCATTGGAAATGGAAAGAAGCAAAAAAGAAAAGCTGAATGTAGATCCCCTATATTATATTTTATATGAGTTGGAAAAACAGTTGAAACTGTCGCAGGGGCTACTGCGTAAATACTATGCTGCCGATACCTTTAGCTTGCTGAAATAAACTGAACCATCTACTGAGGGATAACATAAGAGTACATGCATTGATTCTGTTCAGTTCTGCTGTTATCATTTAATACATTTCCTTTTGTATGTTAGCTCTGTATTTTTTCTACCTTGTTATTTGTATCATATATCCTTCTTTCTCTGTAGTGTAATTGTACTCTGAACATAATATAAACTACAAACCTTGCCAATCTCAAAGCATGAGAACTACTGTACCCTACCATATATGCATGGTTTGTTTGGCCAGTCTTCTCTAGGCATTTCTTCATGAAAATTCAAGTTACTACGGCATTTTAAAAATTTCCCATACCATTTTTGTATTAAAATAACAGTAACTTTTTAAGATTTTAATTTCTCTATCGTAAATAAATCTAAACAAATTTTGTGGTTTTGTTTCCCAGTTTTAATCATTTGTTTCAGTTTTTGTTTAATAAAAGTCAAAGTTTTGTGTTAATTTCAGTTGCAACTAAAAATGTATGAATTTGAAATAAATAGATCTATTCTTGCATGATACCTTATATATGTAATAAATCAGTTATTAGTTGTGTTTCATGTGTGTGTGTACCTAGATAGATATATATATATATATATATTCTCGTACCGTTATACGTTACATATGGCTTGCAGGTAATTTCTCCATGCCGCTGTGGCCTGGACAACTCGCTCAATCTCTTCCGTTAAAATTTAGTGTGATATTTCTTGTCTTCCTCAGCAAAGCTGGTTTCAGGGTTTCTCTTACTTGAACCCTTTGCCCCCCCACTTCAGTGCCTGCTTTGATATTATATGATTACATATATGATTTTATATATATATACATTAAGAAAAAAGTAGTCGAGCATAAATTTCAGCAACATCACATCAGAGTAAATAGGGAACAATGAACTTGCAGTAACAAAGGAGATACATGAAGTGTTTTCATAACCTAAGGTCTGAAAAGGCTCTGGGGAATTTTATACCCTTGGACATATGCTGAATTTATCCTTTAACAAAATGAAGTAATATTTATGAATATTCATCATCACCAAGTGTCTTATTTTTGCATTGAAAGTTAGCTACAATGAACCTCCAACATCCCCCTGTCTATTGCCTTGATGGTGTACTCTACCATTTTCGCCATGCTACATAGTTTTACTGCAGTCTCCATCTATATTGTGGTTACTCTACCATACTGTAATTTGTCCATCTCTTGATGTTACCTCCCATCTCAATGTCTCGTTTGTCCTCTTGCTGGCCACCCCTCGACCTTCAATAAGGTTTTGACTCTGTGCTGTCTTGTGTCTTTATCTGTCTAAAATATTTTGTTTGATTTATATTTCCTCTAATAATTCTGTCTTGCTTCCTAGTTTTTCTAAAACTTCTTCATTATTCTGTTTTTCTTTGCATTAAATATGGCTTATTTTTCTGTATATTCACATCTCAGAGGTATTAATTCTGTCTTTCAAATACTTGTTCATTCCACGATCTCTCCTTCCCTGAATTGTACCTGTTGTCACCAAATATTCTAAACCTCCTCTTCGCATTAAATGCCTGAAGAACCTTGATTGTCTGATTCTTATTCTTTTGGTAAGGTTTCTTTGTGTGCAACCCTGTTTCAAAACGTCATCATTTGTTTTCTTTGCTGTCCATGGAATTTTCAGCATTCTTCTGTCAAACCACATCTCTGTGGCTTTCCAATGATGAGTAGATACAACACCTGATAATTGTCATCTTGAGCTTATTTGTTTGACCACACTAGCCATGCGGCCATTAAATTCCTAATGCTCTCGTTCCCTTCTACACTGCCTAAAAATGGTACTACTGGCAGTAACGACAGTTTGGATGTTAGTAACTTTCTCATGTTATTGAATGTACTTTTCCTTTTGTAAATTGAAACATTTAATGAAAATATCAATGCTTGCTAGAAATGCAAATTTGTAATCAGATCGTGAAGTAATGTTTGGTTTATTTATGTACATAGAGCAGTGTACCAGGCACAGGCTCCAGGGTGAGTAGAATAAGTCCAGTCCCTGACCACCGCTAACTTTGCTACTGCTGCTGCTGCTTAAGAATCCACAGACCTCTTATATTTTTTTTTTTACCAGTCTACACCTGCACGACTGATGTAGAAATATATTTAGATAAAATAATGTTAGAAGTTTAGTTGTGACAAGCCACTGATGATTTAATAAAATATGGCAGTTCTTTAACACCAGATTCATAGCATTAGAACTGTTTTTGGTTGCTTTTATTTTTTGTTGATACTTATTATCATCATAAAGTCTTACTCCATTGGGAGATTTTTTAACTAGCGCCACTCTGGTTGATCTTCAGACAGGAAGCAGCTATGTACTTATTCAGTTGTGGTGTCTCTACCAATTCATTTATATGATATGTTTCTTATTATTATTATTCTCTTAACTCATTTTGAAGCATAAGGGATCAACAAATTTCCTCCAACCAGATCTGTGTTGAGCGTAGTTCATTCCAGGTCTTTCATACCATATCTCTTTCTCTGTCCACAGTTCATCTCCATTTCTCTCTGGGTCACCACCTACTTCTCTTGTCTCCCGGATTCCATTTCAAAGTTACATGTGAGTGTCTGGTCTTCTGCATTCTTAATGTATGTCTCAACCTCTTCCATCTCCTACTTTTTATTTCCTCGTTCATATTGTTGGTGTCTGTGTGCCGGGTGATCTCAGTATTTGGTATTCTCTGGTTCCAGTGAATTTTGAGAATTCTTCTGAGACATCTTTCTTCAAAGTCTCTTATGTGATTTCTGTCTTGGTACTTTGTTATCTTGTCTCTGATCCATACAGTAGGTCTGAGCACACATTTGATTTATATATATATTGATTATGATAGCAAGTCCAGATCCATATTAAGTTGCCTGTTGCATGTAGTAGAGGTGCGAGCTTATATTCTTTCCTCCTCCATATCCACACAGGGAATCTAACATTTAAGTGTCATTTAAGATTTGATTGATATTATTGTTGAACTTTAAATACATTTGTGTTGTCTTGGTGGTTGCTGTTGTTATGTGGCTTATAGTGTTCCCTTCTTTATCTCATGTTCCCTGATCCCATCACTTTTTTTGTTTTCCTGTACCATAGAGAAAAAAAGCTCTGATTTGTTAAGTTGGTCAAATGTCAAAACAAGTTTATTTTTCTGTTTGATGAGACAATCGTAAAGACAGATCATCACATAGACTCTAATAGACATACCATTACATAATCAGACCATCACATCGGCAGACCATCACTTAGACAGAGGCTCTCCTATATATAGGGTGTTTGTAAAGTCTCACAACACTTCAAATGTAGGTCAGCTTGAAAAATGAAGTACATGATGTCATCAAAAATGTGCTAAAACAAAGTAGTGAAATTAGTCATAATAGTTACTGCTATGGTCTACTGTTGTTCTTAGTAAACTAGAAAGAACAAATGAAATATTCATTATAACAAATGTTGGAAATATCCACCACAGGCTTCAAGATATGTCTGTACATGTTACTTCATATTGTCAAATATTCTTTCTTCAGTTGAAAATACCATTATGGTTTGAGTCGCCCGAGTGGTTACTGGGGCCAAAATTTGGGATGTAAAGAATAAAACCAGTTACCTGCCACGCATGTCATAAGAGGCGACTAAGGAGGTTTGGCTGAAGTCGGATGCATGTGTCCTAAACGTGTAGAAGTCTATGCGTTTAGGGGCCTACAAAACCAATGTGCAACGTATACATGTTCTTGGCAAAGATCAAACATATAACACAGAGTAATTTAAAATTGTTTGTAAAACTGAACAGAAGAAGAAGAAGATGGTTTGAGTGAAAAGAATTACCCCAGCAGGCAACAGTCATTCACTGCATATTGCATTATAATTGACTAAGGAACACGTTTTTTGATGATGTCATGTATTTATTTTTTCACATTTGTTCTACATATGAAGTGTTGTGAGACTTTACAAACACCCATAGGCATAGTCTCAGGCAGACCATCACTTAGGCAGAGGCTCTCATAGTCAGACCATCACATGGACAGATGCTCTCTTAGGCAGACCATCACATAGACATATGCTTCTAGGCAGACCATCCGTAACAGATGCACTCTTAGGCAGACCATTACATAGACAGAGGTTTTCATAGACAGAGCATTACATAGACATATAGTCACATAAACATTTGAGCCTTAGATGTGTCTATTACTGCTTTTACTTTTCAGTTGTTTCATTGAGTTCTACTACTCTTTCATTGAATATACTACTTCTCTGGATTTGCTGAGGCAGAGATCGGAGCACCTATGGACATGTCCGAGTGCTATGATGATAGTCCTCTGATAACTTATACTACTTCTCTATCATGACCATATAACTATGATTCAGTGACCTTAAGGACTTTCACCATTCTTGGAATTAAGAGCATTTTTCATTGAAATTTAAGAAAGAATGCTTCGAGGGATGAATCCTTCAGAATCAGCAGGGACAAAAAGCTCACAGAAACGACAATATGTAGGAATAAACATTGTTACATACAGGGTGTTCAACTTAAAAGCAGCCCCAGTGATAAATAGAAATTTGCCAGGTGCGCATTGCATCTCGTCTATTTACTATTTAAACTGGTTCTGACTAGCTTATCCTATGTCACATTTGTTCATCACCCCTTCCGCACTACAATTACACACCATCACACAACCTTGAGCTATACTACATCATAACTGAACCTTCTCATTTCCATACATATATGCCAGATTAGCTCCATTCACATGCTGCTTTTATCTTGAACACCCTGTAGAATACCTCCTATATGTTGGGCAGTGATTCATGGACAGCTAGATGCTGTCTGTTTAAAGTAAGATTGTACAATAAAGAGATATTCTCTGACAATTTTTCTCTCACCAGTATTTGAACTGTTGTCTAACATGAGGATTATGTTGATAACATATTGATTGATTGATAGGTGCATAAATATTGTACTTTGACTATGTGAATTACCATGTGTGTTCCAAACTCTTTCTTACAAGGGAAAATCTCAGTGGCAATGCACAAACTTTGAAGCAGTGTCTTCCCTCTCATTAGGGTATCAATTTCTTAAACTCTGAGTATCAGGATATACTGCATGAAATAGAAAGAATGTTCCAGTTCCATCCTTTTCTTTATATTTTTTTAATTTCCGTAGCGTTTTCAGAAATTAGGGTATGAAGTCGCTTCATATTTCTAGGTTCTAGTGTGCAGGAGGGCCAATTCCTTTCCTCACATGTTGAGCGTCAAGTATGGTATTAAACCCACAACCTTCTTGTGTCTGAGTCGATAGACAGACGCTTATACATTACACTATTGCTTGCTTATTTTTCAACTATTTGCTTTCATTATCAATATGATTATATTTGTGAATTGTTTCTTGCTTTACATGTTTGATATTGTACCACTCGTTGTTTTCTGCTTTTTAGAGCTACCATATTGTTCTACCTTGGAGGGTCATATTTACTACAACACAATATGGTCAGAGTTTCAAATGTTTCTTAGATTGTCCTCATATATTGGATTATATTTTATAGCACAACATGCACATGCCTTTTATGGAGATTTTAGTATCAATCTGAGATAGTCTTGGAGTTTTCCAAGGATATGTAAATCAATGCCTATAATCATATGTTATACATTTATCGCAACGTTATCATTACGTTTGGAAGAGGATGTAGAGATTGGTGCAATATGAAGGCTGAACTTGCAATTAAACAGCTGATAGAAGATAATGCAAGCGATGATGATGATGGTGTTTATACTGATGGGGTGTGCAGCGTGGGGAAAAGTCAGGTTGGGGTTTCTTGGCTAGTGCGCATGGTAGGGTTGTTGCAGAGCTAAGTGGAGCATACAAGACAACTACTTCCAGTATGAGGATGGAGGTTGAGGCCGTAACTGCTGCCCTTTTCTATCTGGTACTCCGTTTACTGGGACCATTGATGCGTCGGAAGATCCAGAATGGCTGGTTGTGGTATGAATGGATGTCGTCTATAGAGGTTTCCAACTTACAGAGACTCACGTGGATCTACTGTCCTGGTCATGCGGGTGTTTGCGGCAACGAGAGAGCAGGCATGCTTGCATCTATTGTTGGGGAGCTTATAATGGATAATGGGGAAGTTCTTATGTCTCTTGGCGATCTACTGATGGATGAGGACACTAGAATAGACGTTGAATCAATGGAGCGACTTAGGGAGTGTGGAATTACACGTTGTACAAGTAGAGCTGGTTGCTTGAGGGGCAGAGAGAGAAGTGTGTTTAACTAGCGATACACAGGAACCATCAGTATGCATATCCTTTGAAATCTGTTCAATGAGACTGAGCACCTATGGGTCTGCCTAGAGTGCTGTGACATTAGTTATTAACCTATATATATATATGAGTGTGTGTGTGTATAAGTTATGGGGTTTTCTGTGTGTTCGAGCATATTAATAGCTATTACATCAAGACTGAAACAAAATTAGTATGCTTTGGTTATTATAGCTGCTGTAGTGTACAGCATTAATTTCTGTACTCTTTGTCTCTTTTCAAAAGATTCTGCGTCCATGCGTAATGTTGTTTCCGCATAACATGGTAACATCATAGCATGTGAATAACTAGTATCACTATTAATGTTGAATGTGTTTTCTTCCATAAAACAAAGAAGTCTACAAGAAGTCATGCTCCTCAAGTAAATGCTGTTATTCTTCGTCCACAGAAGCAGTCACAAGATGCTGGATCTGCAAATCCATGTGACCTTGGCCTCTCATGGATTGAAGCTGGACAGACAAGAATTTTCTCCAAGGATGATTCAGAAAACACATAGTCAAAGCTGAATAATGTCACTACTGTATATAATAAATGAAAAAGTTTGTTTTGTGTTGTGCGTTCATTGATAAATATGATTTTGTTATGCTCTAAAGATGATCATTTTCACAGTGATTTATTTGCTGCACTTTGTTGCTATAGGTAATTTAGCTGGTTTACAGTATAAACAAGGGAGACCACCAGCAAATTATAATTGTAGGAATTCAGTCCCATTTTGTAGTAACTTGAAGCTGTGGAGAAGACAACTCTGTCCTAGGTTACAAAGTATCTGCAGTAAACAATTAGAAATTGTTCAAAATTTGTAATAAATTAGATAACAAATTAAACAAACATAATACTTTTAATGTGGGCATATGTAGCTTAAGCTGTAGTGAGCTTGATAACAACCCAAGCGTACCTAGTTCAAACTTTGCTGTGGGCAAATTTAGAAGCAAATTTGTTTCCATGGATTTTTACGAGTTGTAAAAAAAAATAGTCCTCACAGTTCAGAAAGCAATGACAAACTACTGAACATATAAGTGGTGCCTAGAAAATCGACCACTCGTTTACTGTGGTTGATGACTCAGTCCTGTAAAGGATATGCTACGATTTTCATTTTTTTTTCTCAATACATTTAATGTGGACATCTGTAGCTTAAGCAGTAGTGGGCTCGATCTCAACCCATGCGTACCTGGTTCAAACTCTGTGGCTGACAGTTGGGAAGCAAATTTGCCCACATGAATTTGTACGAAAGATAGAAATAGACTTCACCGTTCAGAAAGCAATGGTAAACTACTGAACGTATAAGTGGTGCATCGAAATTCAACGATTTGTTTACAGTGGTTGATGGCAACTTTCTTTATAATATATGCCGCGATTTTCATTTTCAATAGTTAAAAAGAAATTTATAAAATGGCCACCTTGTTGCAAGCTATATTTGACTAAATGTTTGCTAGTTATGTTTGTTCATCGTTTGTTTAACTAAGTGTTTCAGAAACTATCACTGTAACAGCATCTATAGAGAGTTGCAACAACATAGTGGTCAGTGTTATCAGTAAGTACTTGTGTTCTAAGCATCTGGTCCCTTGTTCAAAATCCCCAGTTGGGGTGAGTTTTATTTTGACTGCAACTAACCATGTCGACCCAGTCTCAATTTGATACCAGCAAAAACTGAAGTAAATATTGCCTTTATGGAGTTGGCCACATTGTCCGTTGTATGCCATTTTCTTTTACAAAAAATTGGCCTTACACTGTATTCCTAAAAATGAGTTCATATATACATTTGTGCAGACTTCATGCAAGTTGATCGGTTCTGTACTTCTTACAGTAAGACACATATATATATATATATATATATATACATTTGTGCAGACTTCATGCAAGAAGATCGGTTCTGTATTTCCTACAGTAAGAGCACATATATATACATTTGTGCAGACTTCATGCAAGTTGATCGGTTCTGTATTTCCTACAGTAAGAGCACATATAAATATATATACATTTGTGCAGACTTCATGCAAGAAGATCGGTTCTGTATTTCCTACAGTAAGAGCACATATATATACATTTGTGCAGACTTCATGCAAGAAGATCGGTTCTGTACTTCCTACAGTAAGAGTACATATATATATTTGTGCAGACTTCATGCAAGAAGATCGGTTCTGTATTTCCTACAGTAAGAGTACATATATATATATACATTTGTGCAGACTTCATGCAAGAAGATCGGTTCTGTATTTCCTACAGTAAGAGCACATATATATATATTTGTGCAGACTTCATGCAAGAAGATCGGTTCTGTACTTCCTACAGTAAGAGACATATAATATATATATTTGTGCAGACTTCATGCAAGAAGATCGGTTCTGTACTTCCTACAGTAAGAGCACATATATATATATATATCCATTTGTGCAGACTTCATGCAAGAAGATCGGTTCTGTACTTCCTACAGTAAGAGTACATGTATCTTCTTTGGTCTTGTTTAGATAATTGATCATGCTAGAACATTACTGTATTAGAACATTGCTTCAATAGAACATTAAGCTTGTCGCTAGATCATTAAGCTTGTCACTAGAACATTAAGCTTGTCAATAGAACATCAAGCTTGTCAATAGAACATTAAGCTTGTCAATAGAACATTAAGCTTGTCGCTAGAACATTAAGCTTGTCAATAGAACATTAAGCTTGTCACTAGAACATTAAGCTTGTCATTAGAACATTAAGCTTGTCACTAGAACATTAAGCTTGTCAATAGAACATTAAGCTTGTCAATAGAACATTAAGCTTGTCTAGAACATTAAGCTTGTCATAGAACATTAAGCTTGTCATAGAACATTAAGCTTGCCCATTAGAACATTAAGCTTGTCAATAGAACATTATGCTTGTCGCTAGAATATTAAGCTTGTCACTAGAACAAAGTCCACAGTCTTGATCTTATCCAGGCAGCAGCCTCATAAATATTGTTCTTTGCATATCCCCATCTCATTTGTAGCTTGCATGAACACCATTTTAGCTTTGTTTAACTTTCATAATTTGAACTTCCATCTTTGATTTATATTTTTACTATAGTTTATCCCTGTTTTAAAATTGAATACAAAATTGAATCCAGCAGCATACTCAGAATTATACAGATTTGGTTTTCTGAGGTAGTAATATACCTCTGCTTAACTCCTCTGCACTTGGTTTATTTCAGCGAATCATTATAATTATATATAGAGGAGCGTCTGGCCAAATTGTTAGAGCTAGCTCCATGTGGAGACCCGTGTTCAATCCACGGTAACACCAACAACAAAATTGGGGGCATTAAAGAAAAGTTCTAACCTGGACAGCTTTTTGGCAACGGCACTAGTAATCATCATCATCAAGGTGTGTATCCTTTATAAGGACGTTGCTCTCTTTGCAGCGCATCTGAAATTCACTCTAGCCAGTTCACCCACTTCGTCGATGGTCATATTCATAGTTTCTTTAATATCTTGTAGCCATCTTCTTCTTGGTCTGCCTCTGTGTCCTGGGACCCTGCCCTCTAATATTGTTCTCTCAGGCCATCATGGCGAGCCATTAAATTCCTCAAGCTCTCGTTCCACCTGTCTTACACCGTCCTAAAAAGCAGTACTATGGGCAGTAACAACAGTTTTAAAAAATTATTATGATGATGATGATGATGATGATGGTCTCAAGGAACAATAGATGTCCATAGTGAATTTTATTTCTGATTTCTTTTTTTATGGCACGTTTAATGTCAGTAAGCTGGGCTATCCATTGTCTCTTAAGACTAACAGAATATCATCATTTATTTCATCCTGTATGACGAGGGACACTCATAACAAAGAAAGCAGGCCTTCATACAAAAATCAGACAGAAGCGACATACCAGGCGTCCTGAATTCATAGCAGATGAACACAATAAGAATAAGAATATATGATATCAATGTTTATGTGTAAACAACATTGTGAATAATTCTTCCTCTGTTTATTCTACCATTTTGCTCTTTACATGTTACTCGAGTTATGGTTCTCTGTGCAAGGAGGGGTCAAGTTGTTTGCCTTGTGTTCTGAATGTTGTGGGTTCAAATCTAGACAGTGTTGTACGGTTCACAAGTGCAATTTTTTTTATTGTTATTGGGTTTACATGGTTCAAACTTTGTGCAATACTCTCTGCAGGATTTTTGCGGAGAGGGATTCAGCCATCTTGGGAAACCCAGTATGGTGAAGTCAATGCTTCACCTTTAATCCTTTTTTTCTAAGGTTATTGTAGATAACACCTTTTCCAGCATACAGTATTAGACAGCAACTTTCTTCTTTGAACGTTCCATATCGACCACTTGTTAACCATTCTGTGTGAGCTGTATGTGATCTGAGCCTAGAGCGATTGTACTTTGTGCCAGTTATGCGCCTACAAGTAAGCCAGCACATCCGATTTCTGCGATGCTTTTTATTTACTAGGGTAGCTTCCCTAGGCCCCTATTTCAGTTGCCTCTCAGATGCCTTGTAGGTCGCAGTGGTACTATTCTTTGCTTCTCTTGCGAGTCCCGGCACCACACGGGCGAGACAGCAACTGAAAGAAAGTATAAATCACTCAGAGACTTTACAAGGATGTTCTGGAAAGATTACTGTCGTTACTTCCTATAAGACCGCTTTTTTAGGAGGACAGTGTAAGACGGGGACATGAAGCTGAGAAATTTAATGGCCGCATGACTAGTGCACAATCTCCATGAAACTGTTCAGGTTCAGATTTTTCTTTTATGCCACTTTTTTCTCCTGGTCTATGTTTGCTATTTTGTCATACTGCCTCAGCCTGAGATTACACCGAAAGAATCTGCTTCCAGCACAGCAAATCTGAAAATACTCAGTCTCCAGGTCTGTTTGGGGGTCCTGGTTTCCATTGCAGGTTCCACTCAATTGCTTGTCTTGTGACACTCGACTGTGTCTTTTGCAGGGTATGTCTGACCCGTCACAATTTTCTTCTCCTGGTCTGAGTAATATATGTTCCTGTCCTTTCTATAGGTCTGTGTTTGCCACTCTGTCATACTATCTCAGTCTGAAAATCCACCAAAGGCATCCGCTTTCATCACAGCATGCCTGAAAGGCTCTCATTCTCTAAGAAGCTCTCATGCATCATGTACAATGTTTACAATTTTTAATGTCCTGTTGCCACTGTTGTCTTGATCATCCCCTGTGTTGTCTTCCAGAAACTATTCCCTCCATTACTGCTCTCTTCAAACCACTAATACTTAATTTGACAAAAATATTTCAGTTTTCAGGACATGATGTAGTGTATGAGCCAAAGTTCACCAAGGTTCAGTTCGTGTAGGGTGCTTATATTATTTTTCTTCTTTGCCCAGGGCATTCTACGAATTTGTTTGTAGCACATTGTTTCAAAAGATTATATTTGATTATTTAACTTCTTGTGGACCAAACACCACACTTACTGGGCTTTGGGTTGGACACCTTTTTACCAGGAGCCACACTAAAGGGTGTTTTTTCTTCTAAAAACAAATGGCTTGTAAAAACCTGACTTTTGCCCTGGTCCACTAAGAGTTAATTCTTGTATCCATGAATAATGTATGTATATAATAATAATAATATTAATAAATAAATAAAAATTATATGAATATATAAAAAATGATATATAACATGGTGACACAAAAACGGTGTAGTAAATTGTCAAATGTTGCCTCTTTATTTGGAGCGCTCATGTGTTTGAGTGTTGTGACAGACTATTTGGTTATGTGATACATTCAAGATTCTCGGTGGTAGCAGATATAATATATATTTTTTCATGTTCTCTATGTGTACCAGGTTGTGTGTTACTCGAGTATGAGATTTCCAAATATAACTTTTATCGTTGCCTAACTGTGTACTATCAAACTGAATAAATTATATCTCTGTATAGAGGCATAAGACTGGTTATAGAGGGTGTTCAAGATAAAAGTAGCCTGTCGAGGTGTGGTAGGGGATTGTGTTCTAGGATTTGACTCTATAGTCACCTCTGCACACACCAGAGAGGTGCAGCAACACACTTCTGAGACTTGTCATTATCATTTGTGATGGATGGCTATCATCATCAGACTGTCAAGGGAGCCAATCTGGCATATGTTTATGAAAATGAGAAAATTAAATTATGACGTAGAATAGGTCAAGTGAGCTAACCTTTTTGTGATGGTGTGTATTTATGGTGCGGGAAGGGACAGTGAACAAATATGACAAAGGACGACCTAGTCAGAACCGGTTTAAATAGTAAATAGACAAAACGCAATGCGTACCTGGCAACTTTTGATTTGTCAATGGGGATGCTTTTATCTTGAACACCCTGTGTATATACATATATATATAATTATTATTCGATATTCAGATATATTATGGGTTATACTAGATGTTCTATCACCCAAGCCACTAGAACAGCGCATGACAAAAATAGAAAACCACACACTAGGCAACAATCCGGAAACAGTGTGACAACAGAAGAAGAAGAAGATACTAAATCTTCAGGCTTGCCATCAGCGCAGTATCCTGTCATTTTGTTCGATTCAGCCTTACTGCTCAATAGACGACCGCACCTTTTAGCCAAATATCCTTCCTTTTGCTTGAAATATTTCATCTGAATATTCAATATTGTCTCATGTATAAACTTCACTGTCTTTTGTAGCACCCATAGAGCAGTTTTCTTTCAAGTGTTGTTACTGGATCAGTTCATAGTTCATAATACGGTTCCAACTTCACTGCAACGGGTCACCCCATAATTGCTCCGTTCCTGTGCCAAAGAAAATCACACGAAATGCTAACAACTGTGAAATATTTCCTGCATGAACTAATTCCAGAATGAAACAGTCGCGTACCGCCACAAAAAGAAACCTGCGCCACATAAAATGCATATGGCCGTCGCTAATGTAGCAACACAAAACTGTTCATCACTTGAATTGCAATTCTTGTGAAGGGGAAAATCAATCAGACAAAATCCAGCTTTCTGCACTCGCAATATAACTGCATACGGCAGATTGAGCTTGTTCGTCATAACCGCTGTCCGCCATTTTTGAATACACACAACAAACGCACGGTTGACACAGCAAAAGCATTCCATGTAACAGTCATAGCTCACAGCGTTGCTCAAGCACTAACTCAGTAGCTCGGCAAAGCGAAACCGAAAATACCCGACCAAACATCGCGAAAATGCGCTAGCAAAGTTGTGTTCAGAATCAAACAGTTCTGACTCTGAATGGCCCTCCGCATTCCGCCATTGCTGGCCAGATTTTCTACTGGATCAGTGATTGTGCTCAATATATCATATTTGGAGCAGTCTTTTTAATCTTTACGGACAGTCAAATGGAAAGTGTTTTACTATGACAACTTCTGAGTTTACACTTGTCTTTCAGCTTATCCCTAAGTCGCTTTACAAAAAATTCTGCATCTTTGCGTAATGTTGTTTTCCATATATCTCAGTCATCAGTTACTTTTTTCCCATTTGCTTGGGCCGATATAAAAGTTCTTCATTGAGGCCTTGCAGATATCCTTATGTCTGAGATTCTAGTAGAAATCTGCAATCAATGAAGATGGTTAAGTTGGTTGATGTTCTGATCTTATGAAGATTTACATTTCTTGGGGGGAATGCCACAGTTTCTTTTCTAAAGTTCAGGGAATATATTTCCTGTTAAAGAGGCCTTGAAAAGAGCCTTCCCATTATTGAACCGTATAAAGATGCCACATCCTCACTTCTGTACTGCTTCATCTGCTGGTTCATCTGTATTCTTCTTCTTTCAACGCTCCATATTGACCACTTGTTAAATCACTCTTTGTGATCTGTATGTGATCCGAGCCTAAGAGTGATTGTATGGTGTGCCAGTTATGTGCATACAACACTGGCAATCCATCTGTACAAACTGACATCTATTCCTAGAGATTGCCTTTATTTTAAAAAAAAAAAATTTTCATTGCATCTGTTTTGTGTCTTATTTCTGTTAAATTCTGTCCTGGTCTGAAAGAATGAAATCTTGGTCCAACAACCTGGGCTCAAGATCTGCTGAATCATTGAAGAATTAGAAGAGCTTTTGGGTTTAGTGTACAAGATTTTTCACATTTTTTTTTAGAATAATTGTAGCCAAAAATTTTGTTATGTTGATTTTGATATGTGAAGATGTCAAGTTTGTATGTAACTAGTCTTCGAGAATGTGAAATTTTTATACTTGAAGATAGACATATTTTGATAATGTCAAGTTCTGATGTAACAAGTCTAATTGACTTGACAAATATGAAATTTTGAGAAATTAACATCTCAATCTGGACATTGTCTAATTATTCCTTGCATGTTGTGACTTATCAATTCACTTTCATAATTATCATATCATCATTATGTTATTAATTCATAATGTTGACAATGTGGCTGTCATTGTTTCACAATGGTTAAATTCACACAAGAGCGCACATTACATTTCTACGTCATATATATATATCTATCTTAAAGTCACACACAGATGTATCCAAGTGCCTTTGTTCAATGTATGCAGCTGTATATATATTATGTATGTACCTGGTTCAAACTCCGCAGCAGGCAGTTTTCAAGCAAATTTGTTCCGTGGACTTTTACTACTGTAAAATAGACCTCACCGTTCAGAAAGCAATGGTAAACTACTAAACATGAAAGTGGTGCCTAGAAAATCAATGACTCATTTACTGTGGTTACGTCCTGTAAAGGATATGCCACAATTTTCATATTATGTATATATATATATATATATATATAAATAAATAAATAGAAGAAGGGGGCGACTTAAAGAGACATGGAAACTAACTGTAGACAGAGAAAGAGAAGAGTCGGGAAAGACCTGGAATGAACTAAGCTGGCTTGCTCAAGACAGATCTGGTTGGAGAAAATTTGTTGATACCTTATGCTTCAAAAGGAGTTAAGAGAAGATAATAGATAGATAGATAGATAGATAGATAGATAGATAGATAATAGATAGATAGATAGACAGACAACAGACGACAGACAGACAGACAGACAGACAGACAGACAGATAGATAGATAGATATAAGATTATGTAGTTGGTTGTGTATAGAAGTGTTGAACAATGAATGAAGGATAGCACTAAACAGTGCATGAAACATGTGTCTAATGTATACATTTATCTCTATCAATTCATTTATATAGTCAGTATAATCATGATTATTTTGTTTGTACAATGTCCAAGATTCCTGGGACAATTTGGTTTATTTTCCTGTACATAGAGACATGATGATTTTTGTGTGATAATAATTTTATTAAAATATCGCCCTGTCTTTCTTGTGACATGTCTTAAAGTCAATATTAAACTTTGCTTTACTTCTTTGTTGTTTATGATATCTTTGGACTTAGCACACCTTATCTACAGAATCTATTATGGAAGTGTCTACATCTGGTTACAGCATCTGGAATTTTTTCTTCTGTTCTTTGTTGCTAATTAAAATCTTTGGACTTTTCTGTCCATGATATACGGAGGGCTCATCAGTAACACTTATATTCAAAAGCAGATATAATGTTTTACACATATCTACATAATTTCTTGTTTGTGTGTCTTCATCTGGTGACAGTACATACAACTTTTCTTATAAAACCTTCTGACTTAGCAAACCTATAATCAGAAATTGGGGTATCTTTCCAAGTCGTTGATTATCTTTCTGTGAGATAGCGTCTTAGTATCTTTTTACTGTACTCCTCTAAGAAAACTTTTTTTTCTAGCAGAAACATGTATAAAGTTGGATTTTTTCCAACATTTTAGATGAATTGTCAATGAAAACTATCAAGCTTTTTCTGATCTTATGAAGATTTACATTTCTTGGTGGAATGCCAGTTTCTTTTCTAAAGTTAGAGAATATTTTCCCTATTGAAAAGAGCCTTCCCATTATTGAACCTTACAAATGATGCATCCTTATCACTTCTCTACTGCTAACCCATCAGCTGACCCATCTGTATAAACTGATTATGCTTCTTCTACCCTGATTATCTGTGTAGTTTACTTTATAACTTCCCAATTGAGGAGGTTATGCTTCATGGGCATTTCTTTAGTGGGAATGTAAGATGTTTTATACTGATGGTGTTTTCCCAATTCTAACATGGAGACATGTTCCTCTAGAGCAGCGGCTCCCAGACTTTGTTTTCATCGCAGACTCCCATTTAAATACATTTTGCTGCCGAGACCCCCAAAAGTTATATATATGAAAATGGACAGTAATGAATTATCTTTGTGTTACAATAGTAAACAATGTTCTCAAGACTGGGAAACTTCAAATGATCTTTCATTTTGTCCTGTCAGATATTTAGACCCCGGTCTGGCCTGGTCCTTTGATTTTGCAGCGGAACTAGTTTAGCACTGTTTTTATACATATTTTTACATTTATTTTCTGTTTGAAATGTCAAAGATCGTAATATTTGACCAAGTGTTTGAGGAGTACCTCGTGGACCCTCGAGGTCCACGCACCCAGTTTTAAAACGCTGCTCTAGAGAGCTGACAGTATGTCCCCATCCCGTGTCCCCCACATACAAGTACATATATTGTCTATTGTAGAATCAAAATGTTTGAATCTGTTTATATATCACAACCATGTTTACAATAGTATGCAGTACCTCATGCTAGGTGTCTATGTGGTTAAGCCTCTGCCTTGCGTTTCAAAGGTTGTGTGTTCGAATCGACCTTCCATTATGTTCATAAGTACACTTTTTTCCAGAGACCCCGAGAATTGTTGCCGGAGTTCATGCTTTGTGCTTATTCTTCTTCGAAACGCTCCATATCGGCCACTTGTGTGATTTGTATGTGATCTGAGCCTAAGAGTGATTGTATGTTGTGCCAGTTATACGCCTACAAGTAGGCCAGCACATTTGATTTCTGCGTTGCTTTTTATTTACTAGGGTAGCACGCCTAGGGCCTACATCAGTCGCCTCTTACGACATGTGTTGTAGGTCGCAGTGGTACTATTCATTGCTTCCGTTGCGGGCCCCTGTTCCACACAGGCATTGTGCAATATTTGCTGCTGATGGTGTGCCATTTCTGTGAAGAGTGACCGAGCCATATGGAGTAAAATCCTGCACAATGAAGTCAATCCTCCAGCCTTAGACCTCATGCAGATGTGATTTGCAGAGATAGTATTCTAGTCAAAGATTGTCTTTCTATTTACTACAAACCTATCTTAGTCTTACTTCCTAGATCAACATTTTATGAATAAAATAACAATATACAGCTATGCAACGAAACAACAGGCAGCTAGTTTCTCACAAAATTTCACAGTTTTGAAATATTTTGCAATTGGAGAGCAAAAAATACAAGAGTCTGAAGACAGCTTCATGAAAAATGTGCATTTGATTGTCATTTTATGCTGTCAGATTTTCTGCTTGTCTAGACTGATATCCTCATTTATCCAGCCTGATATCACCACTTATCCAATATTCCTGTTTATCCGGTATAATATCCCCAGTTATCCAGTCCTTAATGTTTTATATTTGACATATAGATAGTTACTTAAGTAAAGACTACCAGTAATGCCAGAAGGTCCTTACTATATACGGTATGCAATTTGCTTTTAGCTAATGCATTGTTGTAGTCTGGTCAACCACTAGTGACAACTGTTATAAGAAGGAGAAGATGGAGATATGTTAGACACACCATGAGAAGGAAATGTCTGATCAACCACTAGTAACAACTGTTATAAGAAGGAGAAGATGGAGATATGTTGGACACACCTTGAGAAGAAATGAGAATCAAAGCAGGCAGTGAAGTGGGATGCAAGGTTCAAGAAGAGAGGACAACCTAAGGAGACCCTGAAACGAACTTTGCTGATAGAGGCAAGAAATATCGGTCTTCAGTCCATGGAAGAGATTGAACGAGTTGCCCAGGATATAGTGGTATGGAGAAATTGCTTGCAGGCCCAATATAACATATAATGGTATGAGAGAAATTATTATTATAATTGATGTAGTTTCTCTCAATTATCGTTCAAAACTGGATGTTTGATACTCATCATAAAGATGTCATGGTGTGAATCATGCACATTGTTGGTGATCTCCCATAATGCTACACTGACCTCATCCTTCTTTTTCTCCCACCAGCCCTTCCTAATTTGTGTTAAATAATGGAAGGCTGCGTGTTACTGTGCTGAAGGGGATAAGCCTAGCCACAATGCGGAAAGTTTACTAGGTCATAGTGCTAACCATGCTGCTGTACACCAGCGAGACATGGACATTGTATAGCACACATGCAAGAAAACTAAACCCCTTTCACACAAGTTGCCAATGCAGACAACTAAAATTAAACTGGCAGGACAAACTTTCAGATCTGGAAGTCCTCATAAGAGCCAAGATCCCAAGCGTCAACACTGTGTTGCAGAAGGTCCAACTAAGATGGGCCATTCACGTTACTTGGATACCTGATAAACGCATCCCAAAACAGTTGATGTATGGCGAGCTTGAATGGGGAGACAATCAATTGGTGGACTTACAAAACACTAAAGACAATCTTAGAGTCTAAAAATGTTTCAATATAGACACCACATGCTGGAAATGCCTTGCGCAAGATCACCAAATGTGGCTATAACAACCCAAGAGGGAAACATGGACAAGCACATGAGTACTGTCTGTCAGATAGAGAGAAGATATGCTAACCATGGAAACACTAAGCACTTAATTGACTTGCCACTGGGGAGAATGTAGCACTCATGAACATGCCCAATGTGCGAGGGCAATGATTGAGATTATTGAGCTGAATTTTTTCACTCTTTGAACATCAGAGATGTTGTGATTTGTTGATTTACTAGTAATATCATGAGTAAATATGTGTTTGGTTTGTTTCCTCATTTGATATGTATGGTTTTGTTTTTTGAGTTGTGTTATTAAAAACAATGACTTTACGGAAGGTCAAGTGATGTGAAACAATTATTGTTTAAATTACATTTCTTATAGCTGGGAGCAGAAAAAAACAGCCAAAACCATTCTCTGAACTGGTCCAGACTGCACAATTTGATGTAATAAAACTGGTTTTGGTTAGTATGCAACTTTTCTCTGGTGTTGAAACAGTTGTTGGTTTCTTTGCTGTTATGTTTGTATTTATTATTTCTGGTGTTTCATTTATAATCTTCCTGTTTCTCTGTTGTATTTTAATGTCTTCAACCTTTTGTCAAATGCTTTCCATTTCAGCAGTCGAAGACATAAACCTGATGTCTAGCACGGGTGTCGATGGCAGTGAGAGACCAGGCTGGCTGACTCTGCCACCATATCGGGGGGTCAGCCAATAGCCAGAGCTGACATTTTGAAGCCCTCATAGAATGTGGCAGCAGCAAGGACTTTTATCTAAACCAGTTCAATTCAACTGCTAGACTGCAAGAGCTTGGATTGAAGTGGCCAGAAAGGAACAGTACAACAGGAATATGAGTAGGCTCATCAATTAACATCAAACTGATATGGTTAGTCACTGGACACTGTTGGAGATATTGCAAAGATTGAATCACCTATGGACATGTCTGGGCTGCAATGAAGATATTCCAAACAGAAACTGAGACTGGAGACAATTACAGGATAACCTGGAAGAGAGATACATAAATCTAATGTCTAGCTATCAGACTGGAGACAATTACAGGATAACCTGTGAGAGAGATACAAAACACGTAATCACAAAGTACTGTAGTTTTACAAATTACAAAAACAATGACAAAATACAGCAACGTTTCAACCAACAAGGCCTTTATCAAGCAAAACAATACAACAAACCTGATGGATAACTCAGATTAAAGTCTATATGTAGTGTTCTGAGTTATCCGTCAGATTTGTTGTATCGTTTGCTTGATAAAGCCTTTTGTCAAACGTTGCTGTATATTGTCATTGATTTTGTAAAACTACAGTACTTTGTTATTACGTATTTAGTAGCACAAAAGAATTAAATCTGTCTGTTTATGCAAGCAATTTCTGTCCCGAACGGCTGTGATTGTTATTCTTTAATCTTGAACACTTTAGACTGGAATATTGCAGAAACTACCCATAACCTTTCTGAAAGATAAGAGGCATTAACAACTCACGGGGTTGCTGCACATCATGCAGAGTTGTGGAGCTACCAGATATGAGAAAAATAGCTATAAAAACTCGCCTGTGCTACATAGATATTCTGACTAACTGAGCAAGGATGGACAAAATCTTTCTTGTGATGACGCCTCTGTAGACCCACATTTCTTTTGGGAGAAAACCAATCCTTTTGCTTGCCATTGAGAATGCAAGACAGTTACAACAACGTCCTCTCTGGAATAGAATACTGTGCAAGATGTGGCATTAGATCCTTCGCTACATCGAGTCAAGAAGTCTTCTTGGATTTGAAAGTAAGCTCCGGAAACTAATCCCATTAGACAAAGTTGCCAGGAGAGCTATCAACCTGTAATCTAAAGTAAACACTTAGTGAAGCCTGGCACACACGAGTACAAACTCGTATTCCCTTGAGAATTGAAACAACTATCCAAAACAGTTCAAAGACGAAGGATTTACTTCATTACGTCGGCAGAGATGTCATGTAATCTGCCGAGAGCATTGCACGATCTCCATAGCTCCGGCAACAGTCCTAGGGATCTCATGAAACAGTTGCACATGTGTCTCAGTTCGGATTCGAACCAACAACCTTCAGTACTACAGGCACATGACTTAACCACTTCGCCATTGAAATCCCTAACAGCTATCCAAAGATACTATCCAGATAAGCTCGGACTGTCAACCGCCCGAGTGGTTACCGGGGCCCAAATTGGGGTGTAAAAAATAGAACGACTGTTATCTGCTACGCATGTCGTAAGAGGTGACTAAGGAGGTAGGGCATGGTGCTAGCTACCCCACACTGTTAAAATCACTAGATGGCTACAGAACGGAGAGTGAACCGAGTAAACGCTGGCTAAAACCGGACACATCGCCGAAGGATAAGCACCAGAGCTCCAAATGGTGTTGAAGATGTGACGTAAAACACACCAATGCTAAGGCTGCATGAATCAGATTTCCACATGAGTAGAATTTATGGGGAGATCTGGTACATCGGTCTGGGCGGTGATCGAGAGAGAGAGAGAGAGAGAAGGACTGTCAACAAACAAACAAAGTCACTTGCAATCACAACAGACATTTGATTACAGAGAAACTCAAGCAATAAATCTAGTTAAAGTCACATGTTTAATGTTATTACACATCATCAGCTGAATAACACTCTACAGTAACAAACAAGAGACTACATGAAAATGTGTGGTAACAAAAGGAATGATTGTTATTAGTAACATTAACTAATGCATTTAATTAGGGTTGACTTGATTAAGTAGGGAATCTCGACACTGTTAGAGTAAGTACACTGTCGCTGAGAGAGATCTACCCTGTGTGCGAACTATATCAGGTATAGGGCACACATGGATATTCACTGAAGTGCTACGATTATGGCTCAATCCATCATGAGTTTTTGTAGGGATATAATATTTTGGTTAAAATATATGGAGGCAAAAGAGAGCGCAAAGGACAAGGAGACCATCTTATGTATCAGCTCCTGTTTCACCTGCAGCAATTGTCGCAATGATTACCGCTCCATAGTAAACCATTACGGCCACGCGATTCTTCTTCTTCGATTGCTGCATATCGATTAGTTGTTATCCACTCTGTGATTTGTATGTGATCTGAGCCTAAGGGCGAGTGTACGTTGTGCCTGTTATGCGCCTACAAGAAGGCCAGCAAATCCGTTTTCTGCAACGCTTTTATTTACTAGGGGAAATTTCCTCATGTCACTATCTCAGTCTGCTCTTACAGCATGCTTTGTAGGTCGCCCAGTGTTACTATTCTTTTCTTCCCTTGTGAACCCATGCAACACAAGGGGGAAAACTACGTGATTCAAAACATATTGTCTCCTGAGACAAAGAGGCCAATGGATTATTAATATGTTGGTAAATTTGATCAGTGGTAGTGAGAATTGTGTGTTCATGAACGTATAGAGTTCTTTAGTGAAGAAAGAGAGACAGTTGAAAGACAACATGGTGAGAGAATAGTAATGTATGTACATTGTGGGCCGGACTTAATGAATGGATGGCCACAGACTGAGCAAGATGGAGAGATCATGTTGTCCTGCAAGATTTCACACATGGTGTTACTGTTTTATCTATCCATGGCCAGGGACATTTTTTTTAAATATATAGAGTGGATGTATATAGTGAGCTCAATCACAACCCAAGAATTCCTGGTTCAAACGCCGCGGTGGGCAGCTTGGAAGCAAATTTGTTCCTTTTGATTTTTATGATAGGTAAAAATAGACCTCACCATTCAGAAGGCAATGGCAAACTACTGAACGTATAAGTGGTGACTAGAAAATTAACTTGTTTACAGTAGTTGATGTCTACGTCCTGTAAAGGATACTCCACGATTTTCATTTCAGGGGAAGTAACTAAATGGGAACATTTCAAGTAATGAGAACAATAGAAAAGGAATGTGCAAGCCGGGCATTAACAAAGAGAGGGGGAGCATCAAATTATATTTGATGAAAGTATTTGTGTACAGAAATGGAATGCAGTTATAATGTAAAATATACAAATAGCAGTAATCACGGAGTCAAATAAGTACAGGAGGAAAATACAAATAACAACAGAAAAGTGGACAATATTGAACCGCAACTTTCCTTAACGACATGACAATGAAATATCAGTGTCAGTGGGGATAGAGAGCTAGACGTGTATGTTGTCTTTGTTTGTTCTATATCATTCTAGTAGAAATATGTTGGGGACATTCTTGGAGATGTCATTTTTGGAACCAAGAAGTTGGGGGAGATAAACTGTACTACTTAGGGAAATATGAATATGGGGGCAACATCATTTGGGGATAAATGGTGGGTGGTGGGGATATCATTTCGAGTAATATAAGTGGTGGGCAACATTTGGGGATATATGAGAGGGGGCAACATTATTTGAGAAATATGAGTTGTGGGAAACATTTAGGGATATATGAGAGGGGGATAACATCATTTGGATAAATGTGAGTGGTGGATAACATTTGGGGAAATGGGGGACACAACATTTGGGGAAACATGTGTTAGGGGAACAATGCCATTTAGGAAAATATAAGTTTACGAAACATCATTTGGGGAGCAAAATCATTTGGGGAAATATAATTGGGCAGCCAACACCATTAGGAGAAGTAAAAACTGGAATGCAGAAACATCATTTTGAAAACTTTCAGCTGAAGAAAAACACCATTTTGAAAACTTTCAGCTGGAGAAAAACACCATTTTGAAAACTTTCAGCTGGAGAAAAACACCATTTGTGGAAATATAATTTGAGGGTCTAAAACTACTTTGTGCAATACTAAGTATAAGTTAATAAATTCAGAGGGGGAGGTGTCTTTGTTTTGTAAATCATGACCTGGTAATAACATTAGAACTCATCAATCAATTATTTGTAAACAACAACAATTATTGAAACATTTCTTTGATTCTGTTATGTAACAAATAAGACTTCCAACTATCAAAGTCAGACAGTTTAGAATAGTTCTAGAAATAGACAAACAACATATACTGTACAATATTCACATTAGATTTACAATAACTGTTATGTTACAATAACCATAATTAATAACATGAGCAGAATGATAATTCACCCAGTTTTGGAAATTCACCGGGTGAAGACTAGAATAGTTTTATCGTCAGTCTAGATTTTTTCGTGATAGTGTCCATTTTGGATACTGGAAAAAATATACCAGACACAGAATATGTCATACTCCTTGGGGATCCAAACAAGGACAACAATTTGCATGGACAACAACCATCCACTCTCAGACATAACCATCACTCAACCGAGGACAACAAGCATCACTCAGGACATCAACTATCCATCATACCGAGAACAACAACCATCCACTCATAGACACAAGCATCCACTCATCGAGGACATCAACCATCCACTCATACCAAGGACGACCATTGACGCGCTATATACATCATACGTGTATTTATTTTTTAAATGCTAATTTTTTACAAACATTTCGTTCTCATTTTATGAGAGTACACAGAGAAGTTATATAGGGCCGATTAATTACGACTGCTTTCCCCAAAGCTGACGCCACGCATGTGCAGGTCATCAATTTTATTTTCTCCTCAACAGAAGAAACAGTTGATCTTACCGAGGGGTCAAGAACAGGATTTTTTTTGTCAAGTTACCCCACAGCACTTAACCATTCGACCAGCCTCTCTTTTAAAGTAATAAACAGCATAAATATTTAGAGTTTGGGAAATTTATAAATGCCTCCATTGATGTTTAAATAATATTTCCAGAATGTTTTATATCATACTTACCAGTGGCAGATCATGATCATTTTTGTTGGTGGGGCCAGACAGAAATTTTCGGAAAAATCATGGTTTCGATTAGGTTATATTTAAATGTATAAAATAATAAATACAGGTTATACCTTATTTTTATGGGGCCCGGCCCCACTGGCCCTTAATGACCAGCCGCCACCGATACTTACATTGCGTATCATATACACACACATTATATATAAATACAGACAAGCATATATATTTAAAGTTTCGTGGTATTGCACAAGTATACATTTCTATAGCAACAAGTTTTGTAACAGTTACCAATTTAGTAATTTCAATTTGATTGAGTAAAATGTCTGCAGTTGAATATAAGTAGTTGCAGTCAAAATAGTTGCAGCACAGAGCAACAACAACAAATTATATTTCAGCTTGTTAACGTAGGAAAATATACGTGGCATCATTTTCAAAGTTAACTATACATTTGTTCTGGAATGGTTGTTTGTCAGTTCACAAGTTTGAGTGTACGTGATGCCATTTGTAGTAACAACAAAAATGGAAGATAATTTACACGATTTTTATTTTCTTTGTTATTTCCCTTTGGTCACATGTTTGGTGGGTTAATGGCGAAGTGATTAAGTCGTTTGCCTGTCGTGGGTTCGAGTCCAGACCGAGACATGTGCTATTTTTTCATGAGATCCCTAAGATTTGTGCCGGAGCTATGGAGTTCATGTTTTGTGCAATGCTCTCGGCAGATGGCATGCCATCTCTGACGACATGGACGTAGCCATATTGGGAAACCCTGTGCACTGAAGTCAATCCTTCGCTTTTATACTAATCACCTGAGTTGCTATTTTGGACCACCTTTTTGTTATTGGTTCTTTACTTTTATAGCAAATTGTTGTGTTTTTTCGTACACCCGCTATGAATTCAGGCGTAATCGTGGTGCCTAATATAGCGCCTCTGACTGATTTTTACATGAAAATTTGTTTTCATTATCACCAAAATTCTTCACCATTCAGACGAGCCATGCTACGACTTCAGGGGTATTTGCAATTTAGATCACCAAGTAACGGATCAGTGTCTCCTGTAGTCCAACCGCGTACCGTGTGCACACCGACGTTGTCTTTTTTCCTTACGCTGGACTTGAACCCAGGAATTTTCACAACGCAGTGTTACTTACTTCACTATCGACTACCTCTTTTTATAATAGCAATAGTTATGTTTCATTTAAATTAACAATACTTCTTTTTCGTACATTCGTCTGCTATGAATTCAATGCGTATTTAGGAGGCCTCGAATTGCGCTTCTTACTGATTTTTGCGTGAAAGCATGCTTTCCTATTTTATCAGTGTCCCGCGCCACACAGGCGTTCCTTTTCCAACTTCAGATGTTAGTTAACAATACTGACTAGAGTTCAATATGGGAACCTGGAACAAATAGCCAATATGGTCAACTGGAACAAATATTCAGTATGGCCACCTGGAACAAATAACCAAATATATATAAAATGAAAATATGGCATTGTGACAGAGAACGATACATACTTCTCCTTCGAACGCTCAATATCGAGAACTTGTTAAACCACTCTTTGTGATTTGTATGTGATCTGAGCCTAAAAGCGATTGTACGTTGTGCCATTTATGCTCCTACAAGTAGACCAGCACATCCAATTCCCTGATTGATTTTATTTTATTTACTAGAGTAGCTTCCCTAGGCCCCTATATCAGTCGCCTCTTACGACAAGCTTTGTTGGTCGCAGTGTTACTATTATTTGCTCCCCTTGCGAGCCCCAGCTACACACGGGCGGAAGAACACATACAGTCTGTGGCATTCTTCATTCAGTATAGTTTCTATTTATCTACCATATAATTATACGTTTATAATGAGTTTATCATAGTGTTTAAATAGTGTTGATCACCATTTATTGATCTTTCAAGATGCAACATTGAGCAAATTTTCTTTACATTAAGTTCTGGGCAATCAATCAAACTTAACAATAGCAGACATTCACAAACTTGTTCACAATAGCAGACATTCACACATTTGTTCACAATAGCAGACATTCACAAATTTGTTCACAATAACATACATTCACAGATGTATTCACAATAGCAGGCATTCACAAATGTATTCACAATAGCAGGCATTCCAAACTTGTTCAAGATAGACATTCCAAATTGTTCACACATTCATACATTCACAAATGTATTCTACAATAGAGATTCACAAATGTATTCACAATAATAAACACAAGACTATTTCCACGGAGACCAGATTGTGTCAGATTTCCTGATTTTGTCCCGGGGTTGAGCTGCGACTTCTACATCTGCTCCTACTTCTATCCCGCCTCTGATTTCTATTCCTACTTCCATTTCTACTTCTGCTTCGATTTCGACAACATCGATCTCTGTATCCTCGTCGTCCACCAGCGGCGTCTCTCTGTAACGAAAAGACAACAGTAAACATTAGGTAATGTTATTGAATTAAAATTATATTTGTGTATATTCAATGTGTCTGTGAAAAATAATGAACATAAAATGGAACGAATTCAAGAGAAGTGATAAAATCATAGAAATGTCTGCTCAACCACTAGTAACAACTGTTATAAGAAGGAGAAGATGGAGATATATTGAACATACCGTGAGAAGAAATGTCTGCTCAACCACTAGTAACAACTGTTATAAGAAGGAGAAGATGGAGATATGTTGAGAAGAAACGTCAAATACAACAAAAAAATGAGAATTGGAGCTCAAAGTCAAATGCATTGAAGTGGAGTGCATAGGATTCAAGGAAGAGAGGACGACCTAGGGAGACACTGAAATGAAAACTGCTGAGAGAGGCAAGAAATATCGGAAATAAAGTTCCATGGAGGAGAATGAGCAAGTTGCCCAGGATAGAGCGGTATGGAGAAATTCCTTGCATGCCCTATGTAACTTATAACGGTACGAGAGGAATTATTATAATATGATGCTCGTCCATTACGGGTGATGATGACCACACAGATTTTCATCCAAGGGAACGTAGTTGCGTTATAATTGTCCGTGTGTGCGTAGATGACTAGTGAGCCCGATACGGGCTTGAAATGTTCTTGTACAGTGTGGGCAAGGTATACTTGCACTTGTGGGGAGTTTTACTGCCTTTCTGTTTTGACGTTTTTGCTCCATCCGTGCTGTTCTACCTGCCTCGCATGCCGAGGAACCGTGTATTATAATATATATATAAAATATACCTCAATGTGGCAAAACAAAACTAATGACAACTGATAAAACAAGCATGACAAATTATATTTTTATCAACGGAGAGAAAATATAAAATGTGGAACAGTTTTTTAATATTTCACTCACTGCTAACAAGGAATGGAAATGAGATGAAGGACATTAAAATTTGCTCGATAAAGGCCTTTCCGTCGAAACATCACTGTGTATTGTTATTGTATTTTATAAAGCTACAGTACTTTCTTTTTACGTATAGAAAATTAAAAGAAGAACAAATATAGACTTACACAAAATGTAATAACTAAAAACAATATGGAATGGAATAAAATTAAAAATCAGAACACTAAGAACATGCATTTTTCCAGTGACAAGGTATATCTGTAAATCATAATTCAGTGGGAAAACATGGATGTGATTTTGAATATAAGTGTTACAGAGGATACTCTCTTTCCATGCCATATTTTTCTTTTAACCACGGCACACGATGAGTGACGTGGTCAACATCTCCTGGTCTTTTACTTCGCGATGTAGGTAAACCTACACATCTGAGGTGGTCAGATCGGTTCAGATCAGATCTGGAGAAAACCGAGAGGAAGCTGCGGTAATACTTAATAAATTGGCGTTTTCGGACAAAGACACGTTTGTATAGCATCATTACATAAGCAAACAAAATGAATCATTAAATAATAAAACTAACCCAAAATCCGCTTCTTTACTTCCGAGTGTTTTTTTTTGTTCCAGAGACTGAATCCACCTAAAAGACGTTACGGTAGGACGAAAAATCAGACCTCCAACGTAGAATTTGATCCTGGGAGCACGTGTCTACGTATCAAGTGCACTAACCACTATTCTATAGCGGCTCTAAATCTGTTGTTATAAACTGGTTTGTTTCTGATTTCTTTCTTAACATAATTTAACATTGCCAAAATGACGAGCGTAGAGAGATGAGCAAACCGGTTTTCAAACAAGAATTCAAATAAATATGAATGAAATGTGCAAGCAAACAGAATTCAGTTGGAAGAAGGTGGAAATCTCAACAACAATTTTGCGGTTTTTCAAATCTGGGAATTTTGGTTGGGCTTGGCAGGAAGACGTTATTACTGTAAGTGAACATCGTCAGTCTGTACTATATGCATGAATACCGTTTGTATGCCTTGAAATATGGGAAGCAGGGTAAGGGGCTCGGTAACGAGACGGGTAGGATTGAGGTTGGTGGTACATGACGACTAGAAAGTAAACTGAACATCATCAGTTGTACTATGTCCATGAATACCATTTGTATGCCTGGTAGGGGCTCAGTTAGAGACGGGTAGGATTGAAGCTGGTACATGACATCTTTAAAATATATAACTTTCTTCATTTTCTAAGAGGCCTTGAAACCTTGACATTAGAATTCCATCCCACGTTAAGTCAGCAACTATATCCTTCAAAAATTACCAAAACTATTTGGTTTTAATACAGTCTTGTACTATATGGCAAAAATGTCGACCGCAGTCGGCCGTCAAATTGTAGCGTACAATTTAAATTCCATTGTGCATATTGCTAATACCAAAGAAGTCATTGAAGTGGGGAGATGGGAAGGGGGCGAAGGGTTCAATATTTAGTTTAGTAGTCGGATTATCATCACTGCACATCGAACCAATTAGTCCATAAGTGCTCCGCTCTCCTCCTCAGTGTGTCTCTCAGCGTGTGGCGACTAACGACACCGGTTCTTTGTTGGTTTACTATTCTTCTTTGGCTACCAGTATAGTAAAGTGTTCAGGAAAGAGAAGACGCTCTAGGGGAGCCCTGAAACGAACTTTGCTGGGAAAGGTCAGAAAAATCTGACTCAATTCCATGGGAGTGATTGAGCGGGTTGCTCAGGACAGAGTGGTATGGAGAAATTACTGGCAGGCCCCTATGTAGCGTATAACGGAACGAGAGAAATATATATACATTGCTAATAACAAAGGCATAATACCATGTACAAAGCGCACACAAGAACCCGTTCTAGAAATCTCTTCTTATCCTAACGCTGCGAGACAAAACAGGAACAGAGAAAGACGAAATGCACGAATTTCGATAGCACAGGCGAAGATTCTGATGTAACATTTTGAGAAAGATAAATTCGCACAAATGTTACGTAATTTTAAATAAATTGTTGCCTGAACAGTGGTTTTCCAGCCTTTTCTTAACGTTATTCAACCACCAATGGTCCATTTAGGACCTACGTTTTAACTACCGTCTCCGATAGGACTAGATACTAGATCTCACCTTAATGGGAGGTCAAGAACCAATAAAATGTATTGTAACAAAATAGTTTGGTTTAAATACGAAGGATTGATTTCATTGCACCGGGTTTTCCCATATGACTCAGTACTTTCTCGCAGAAATGGTACGCCACCTGCCGAAAGCATTGCACAGATCACGAGCTCCGTAGCTTCAGCAGCAAGGAATGTAAAAAAAATGAACTGAACGACACCGCGAGATTTGAATTCGCGACCTTCATAACATAAGCCAAAATGCTTGACAACTTCACCACAGATACAAAATACAAAAAAAATTATTTTAAACCACAATTCAAAATGATGTTGAAAACATGGTAATAAAGGATGGAAAAGATGCGTTACAACAAAATTCGGTCAAGCACGCAAAAATGTAGAAAAACATACTTGACAGGAATAGAAAGAATAAAAAAAACTCTGAGAATGGTTATTCGGGTACCAATCCTTGAAAACCACAATTCGCTGATAAGCCTTCTACAGTCACATTTTACTGTGCAACACGGGAAGTAGGGTGGAGTAGCAAGAGACGGATAAACTGTGCAATGTAAACACAGAGGCGGCCCATCACGTCAACCATAATGTGGGCCACGAGGTGCTTAAATAGTAAAGATATAACTCTAAGACTAGAATGTATGTATAGTAGTTATGTACGTTTCAATTACTTTCGAATCTAGGTACTAAACAGTATTTGAGTAACGAATTATTACTACTCGTACATAACTGGTATGAAGAAGTAACATACATGTCAGTTACTTTGTCTCTTGGTCGAAGGCAAACATTCGCCCTCTAATCTTTCAAATAAGACATAACTAACTGCATAACACAACTGTATGTCAGTCGCCTCTTACGACATGCCCTGTAGGTCGCAGTGTTGCTATTTTTGCTCCTTGCGAGCCCCAGCAACACACGGGCTATAAAAAAATAATAACAGATGGAAACTTAATTGTGATTACAAGTTTTTTTTCTGTTAAATATTGTGCTTATATAATCAGTTATTCAGAAACATATTTTTTATTTCTTGAAATTCTGATTGAAGTTAAAGCGGGAGAAATAAAATAGGGCGCCAGGGATATATCAATAGGGCGCCATAGATGTATTAATAGGGCGCCATGGTGCCCGCAGAAGCCGTGTTGGACAGAGCTGGTTTAGATAATATACAAAGAAGAAGAACATCTTCACAAACGCTTCTCAAGTTACACGAGTAATTCGCACCACCTTAACACTCTAGACAAGGGAGGGGGAGGGGGTGTTCCAAACTTCTGTCCTTGAGTTACATCTGACCTTAATTGAGTTCTTATTCTGTCCGTGAGCCAATTAAAAACTTGTCTATTTTAATCATAACTAATAAAATATCACAAGCATAGAATTGTTTCAAAATGTAACGATACAATTATTTGAATATATCGTATATAGTTTGTAATTTTGTTTCCTTTATTACATCACTGTGGTGTTATTTCATGTTTTTAAATTTACTTTATGGTAAACGTGTGAAATACAATGTTACTTATACGAAACTATGGTAACGTCAAAACAAAAGAAACTGGTTTGATTCTGCCAGTTTTGATTGCCTAACTTATATATATGGACTGTTTTTTCTTCTGTGAAAAGTTTGCCTACATCAGTTCATGTTAGATAATCGAATATTAACCAACAATTTAAACACTGCCTCATATTTCAACAGGGAGAAAGATAAAGAGAGAAAACAGAAAGGGAGAGATAATGATCGAGAAAGAAAAAGTGTTATGAGAGAGAGAGAGTGAGAGAGAGAGAGAGAGAGAGAAAGAAAGAGGGGTGGAGAGAAAGATAGATCAAAGCACAGAGATACAAAAAAGTGTTAGAGAGAGAGAGAGATTCCACACAAAAAAGAAACATATCAAAAACTCAAAACAAGTTATCGCGAAGAGAAAAAAAAAGTTTGAGAAAATGAACACAACAAATGTAACAGTCCCACGTTATAAAGTGAACAGCCGTGACAGCTTTGCAACTAATTGTTCCAACTAAGAAAGTACCACGTTCAGATCACACCAAAATTTCTGTCCGCCTTTTTTTCAGGCTAGCGAATTTTTTCTACGTTTCACATTTCTATAGTACTTTTTGGTACCAAATTCTGAACACTAGTCCCTTGTGGTGCAAAACAAGAAGTCCCTAAGCAAAAATTGGTCTCTAAAACGCTATCGCTGATTTGATGGTATCAAGTTGTTACACGGAAGAGATAATTAACTGGAAATGAAAAACGGAGAAGGTATTTAACACAATGACCACCCTTGGGAATGAAGTCAGTAGACGTCTTTACGGAAGTGTCCGCTAGAGTTTCTAATACAGATGGAAAACCCAGCCCTCTGTAATATAAGCCCGTACAGTTCAATCAAGAAATCGGAAATTTCCGTTGAAGTTGGATGACTTATTTATATTTGATATAACAGTATTAGCTTTATTGAAATTGTATACGATTTTGTGAGTCCGTGGTTACTCATTGATGAAAACATGTTAATAATAATATTGATATTTCTTAGCGTTAAATTTAATCTGTGGTATAATATTCAGAGCCTATACAAGGCGCACACAGAAAATGTATTATCGATATAAGAAAGAAGCAGTCTTCAATTTTCCAGCATGTGATGAGAAATGGAGGTTTTGATCACAATGTGAAACTTGGCAAAATTGATGAAAGACGAAAAAGAGGATAACAAAGAGATAAAATACTGGCCAGTCTGCTTTCATGGCACGGAAGAGTGTCAACATCCGAGCTGATAGTCAGCATTAAGGACAGACGTTTGTGACGATCCATGGTCGTCTATGTCAACCGCCACGGCACATGATAATGACGAATATAACCTTGTTTTTTGCGTCGTATGTTGCTTTCTAAATGAATTCGTCTTAATCTAACTGCAAAGATGTAGATATCATAACGCTAATATTTTCAGTAAACTTCAATCTGCTGTGAACCTATATGACCACCTGTAAATTTAGCACTAATTTTACATTAAAGAATGCTTGGCGCAATGTACGGCTGTTGCCTTATTTTAATATACAATCATGGCACACACTGTGGCAGTTAGTAAGGAATGAGCTAAGTCTTACCTATACAAAATATATCTTCCGATTCTTGCTTAATCGAGATGACCACCTACTTGTCAACAGACGCCAAGACACGTCTGCTTAATAACCTTTGACTTTTTGTTAACTGCTTGAATGATACGCCAATGTGGACTACACGTGACTCGATTCGTAAATTCTATACGTTTTCGTTTTATACTTTCTACAAACTTAAACTTTTTCTCTGTCTCTCTGCTAGTGCCTATATTTGGGCGCCAGACAAAGTAAAAAATAATGATATTACTCTTGTTTGTTCATTCTGCTCAGGACAGGACGAGCGCATGGCACGAGTTACCCAACCTAATTTGGAGAATGGACCCCGGACGCACTTGTCACTGTACGGCACGCTACCAGTCTTGTTCAAGCCCACAAAAGATTGTCCAGGCCTGGCGTGAAAGAGTCAAGATGTGAAGATGTGCGCACCATACGTTGACAAGTCAGGATTGTGGAAGGTCACTGCGCTTGCGCCAGAACGGCCTTACGTCACTTCCGTCGGGTAAAGGTCATTTATCAATCAACCTTGCTGACATTCCTCTTAATTTCCAGGAAATAATGGGCAGTTGTTTACCCGCTCACAGTTTGATCAAAAGTGACTGAAAGTGTGTCGTCTCCCAGACCAGCAATAAACGATGAGCTATTATAATATTCAACAGAAATTAGCATTCGTGTTGGACAAGTTGTCTATTAACACGTATTTTTGATAACTGAGCAATGTCGTACGAATAGTCTGTTCCCGTTAAATATTTCTCACCCATCACTTATTGATTGATTGATTGATTGAGTTGACCATCATCATTTCACTTCAGTGAGTAACAATGTGTGCACAGATCTCTTTCTTACGCACGAAGATCTCAGCGGCAGTGTACGAACTCCGTAGCGCGGGCGAGGGTCAATGTTGTAATTTAGAAAATGGTGTAAATATTTGGTAGGAATTTCATTTTTTAATCTTTCTAATGGATTTTTTCGAGGCAGCGGCTTTCCAGCCTATTTTTCTCGATTTTGAGCTACCAGTTCTTTTACGTGCTCAACTTAAACAGAGAGAGAGAGAGAGAGAAAGAAAGAGAGAGAAAGAGAGAGAGAAAGAGAGAGAGAAGAGAGAGAGAAGAGAGAGAGAAAGAGAGAGAAAGAGAAAAGAAGAGAGAGAGAGAGAAAGAGAGAGAGAAAGAGAGAGAGAGAGACACAGAGAGAGAGAGAGAGAGAGAGATATAATTCTTTGTTAGAAATATTGCGGAAGTCATTATCGCTTAAACTGCTATTACTACAAATACAAAATAAATGAGATACAACAGAAGAAATAATGATATAAAATTATAGAACTAAACAAAAGGCTCCTATATAGTACATTATTATTTTCATTCTAAACAGTTGTCTTCTTATCTCTGGACATGAACAAACTAAGCAGTTAGTGGCTAACACATCGCGTCATTAGCGGACAAGCACTGGACCAGGCTGATATTATAAATTCTAAGGGAGAGAAGGTGTACATGATTCAAGTAATAGTGATGAATCTACAATACTAACCAGACTGCAAGAATTCCAAGTCAACTGTGGTGTAGCTAAACAAGAACACTATACAGGTAGCCAAAGATGAATAGTAAACCAACAAAGAACAGGTGTCGTTAGTTGTGACATACTGAGAGACATACTGAGGGAGATTGTGTACTATGAACTAATTGGTTCGATGTGCAGTGATGAGTCCGAATAAACTAAATTGAGTTGATTGATTGATTGATAGGACCATCATCTTGCACTTGTGATAACCATGTGTCCCTCAATCTCTTTCTTGATAAGATCTCAGCTGCAGTTCACGAACTCCTAGCGCCTATGAGAGTCCCGATGAATTTTTGAAGATTGTAAGATATTTTTAGAATTTTAATATTTTCTTTTAATGTTGCAGGCACGGTTTCCAGCTCTTTCTCGATTTTGAACTGTCAATGGTTCTCTTTAGGTTCTCATTTGAACACTGGACATACGTTTTATCGTCCGTCTCCATAGAACTAGAATTAAACTAACATCTTGTCATCTCTTATTGTTTCTCTAGATTAATTTCTCTCTCATCTCTTATTGTTTCTAAATAATACAATTTATGTGTAGATACAATTTATGTGTAAATACAATCACACCTTTTTGTTATGTCAGTTCGGTATCCATCTTTCGTCTGCTTCTTCTTTGAACGTTCTATATCGACCACTTGTTAACCACTCTTTATGATTTGTATGTGATCTAAGCCTGAGAGCGATTGTACGTTGTGTCAGTTATGCACCTACAAGTATATCCGATTTCTGCGAAGCTTTTTATTTACTAAGATAACTTTCCTAGGTCCCAACCTCAGTCGCCTCTTACGATATGCCTTGTAGGTCACAGTGTTACTATTCTTTGCTCCCTTGCGAGCCCTGGCAACACACGGGCGGGTGTGCATCCAAACGTTACTATTTAACAGTTGGTATGCATACGTTTGAGTCGTGACCTGAATTGTGTCACCTGATTTACACTAATAACCCTATTATATTGAAATCTTTCAAATGGTAGTCGGGGTAGTCTTCGACCCCATGGTTATCTCACATCGGACTTCACATACTTTTTCTGTTCACGTTTGGTTCCGGGCTTATGCCCAATCACTAGAACACGTGCGTATCGAGACGAACTTTATGCGTCACGTTCGTGACGTGACCTTAAGAGTACTCACCATTCCCTTGACCCTCTTTATTCTTACTTTCAGAATCAGTCAAATGAAAATGAAAATTTAATGGTAATATTCATTTATCTGCTCTTGGGTCACGTGTTTGACGTATGGTGGCGTGCCTGGTTCCTGCTTTACTTTTTAACGCAGTCCATGAACTTCGCATCGTGACATATTGTCTGCTCCGGCAATCAATACACACACACACAGTACCACGCCATCTCTATACCAACGAGCAATTTCTCCATTTTCTATATGCAATTAGTCTTTTACTAATTAATTAATGCACTACTATTATTATTGCATTAGGAGGGGGAGGAAGGGATTTATTGAGGGTAATACTTAACGAAACAAATCCTCTTTATTCTACATTTTCACGAATTTTCATTTTTTTATTTCAACATTTTTTTTGGGTCTGTCATGGGAAATTGACGAAGCGTAATGTCAGTGAACTTGATTTGTGTACCATAGTATGGGATTTTGATCATGGTATTATTGTTATTCGATATCTGGTATTCTTTGGTATTTAATTCATTGTGTTCTGGTATGAAAGTTAACAACAGAAAAGTTACCAACAACAACAGAAAAGTTACCAACAACAACAGAAAAGTTACCAACAACAACAAGAAAAGTTAACAACAACAGAAAAGTTAACAACAACAATAAAACAGAAAAGTTAACAACAACAGAAAGTTAACAACAACAGAAAGTTACCACACACAGAAAAGTTAACAACAACAGAAAGTTCAACAACAGAAAAGTTACAACAACACAGAAAGTTACAACAACACCAAAAGAAAGTACCAAGCAACGAGAAAGTTGCACATAACTTTGCTTGAATTACATGAGAAACAAAGAATGAAGTAGTCGACCACTTACATAAGAATGCATCCAAATTCCATTAGTATACAAAGTCTTCTACACAACAAAACATCAGAAAGGGCGAGAGAAGACCACGAAAAGAAGATGGCAAGCAGAATCCTGTCAAAGAGCAAAATAACAATCACCCACGCCACCAGAACAGCCAAGACAAAACAGAAATCCACGACAACAATGTGACGACAAAGAAGAAGAAGAAAAGCCTTGTATTCAGAGACGCTTATCTAGTCAAAATAAATAACATTTACCGTAGCTTTTCAGATCTTAGTTTATGGAGATCCTGTTACTTCCTGTTCTAGTTTCTAGTGTGTATGGAATCCTGTTACTCACTGTTCTAGTTTCTAGTGTGTATGGAGATCCTGTTACTTCACTGTTCTAGTTTCTAGTGTGTATGGAGATTCTGTTACTTCACTGTTCTAGTTTCTAGTGTGTATGGAGATCTGTTACTTCCTGTTCTAGTTTCTAGTGTGTATGGAATCCTGTTACTGCTGTTCTAGTTTCTAGTGTGTATGAAAATTCTGTTACTTCGCTGTTCTAGTTTCTAGTGTGTATAGAGATCCTGTTACTTCACTGTTCTAGTTTCTAGTGTGTATGGAGATCCTGTTACTTCGCTGTTCTAGTTTCTAGTGTGTACGGAGATTCTGTTACTTCACTGTTCTAGTTTCTAGTGTGTATGGAGATCCTGTTACTTCGCTGTTCTAGTTTCTAGTTGTATGGAATCCTGTTACTTCGCTGTTCTAGTTTCTAGTGTGTATGGAGATTCTGTTACTTCACTGTTCTAGTTTCTAGTGTATGGAATCCTGTTACTTCACTGTTCTAGTTTCTAGTGTGTATGGAGATCCTGTTACTTCGCTGTTCTAGTTTCTAGTGTGTATGGAGATTCTGTTACTTCGCTGTTCTAGTTTCTAGTGTGTATGGAGATTCTGTTACTTCACTGTTCTAGTTTCTAGTGTGTATGGAGATCCTGTTCTTGCTGTTCTAGTTTCTAGTGTGTATGGAGATTCTGTTACTTCGCTGTTCTAGTTTCTAGTGTGTATAGAGATCCTGTTACTTCACTGTTCTAGTTTCTAGTGTGTATGGAATCTGTTACTTCCTGTTCTAGTTTCTAGTGTGTATGGAGATCCTGTTACTTCACTGTTCTAGTTTCTAGTGTGTATGGAGATTCTGTTACTTCACTGTTCTAGTTTCTAGTGTGTATGGAGATTCTGTTACTTCGCTGTTCTAGTTTCTAGTGTGTATGGAGATCCTGTTACTTCACTGTTCTAGTTTCTAGTGTGCAGAAGGGTTGAGGGTTCAATCCAAAACTCGACATAACTGCTCATGATAAGCTATTTAATGAGAGCACCTGAGAACATGTTCACAGAAATCAGAACAGTAAAATATAACAGGTCACTATAATGGGGTTCTTTGTGCCATCCTAACTTCACGCTAAATATGAACATCTTAACTTCACGCTAAAGGTGAACATCTTAACTTCACGCTAAAGTGAACATCTACTCCGCATGTGAGGAAAAGAATTGGCCCACCTACTTCCTGCACGCTAGGTTCTAGAAATGTGAAGTAAGAGGGTTAATTTTTCCTCACGTGAAACACCGATTGTGGGATTGAACTGAAAACTCTCTTGTGTCAAAGTCAATAGGCGAACACTTACGCATTATGCTAATCTAGTCCACCAAGAGGAATATTGCAATCGCAGCCGGAGCTACTAAACCACTATAGGCTAATTTTATGCTAACTGAAAGAACAACTAAAAACAATATGGCACGGAACTGATAAGAAAACAAAGATCAGAATACTAAGAGCATGAATATGTCCAGTGGCAAAGTATGGGTGTGAAACATGGACATTTAATAAAGCAGTGGAAAAATATATATTTGATTTTGAATATAAGTATTACAGAAGAGTCATCCGTATATCATGGACAGAGAAGAGAACAAATAGATCTATCCAGAAAGAACACAAAATCAAAGAAAACTGGATGATGCTACAAATAAGGAACCATCAGTATGTATATCCTTCAACATATGTTAAGGAAGACTGAGCCTCTAGGGGACTGCCCATAGTCCTATGACCAGAAACCCTCGACATTCAGACGAGACTTACTCCGACTTGAGAAGTTGTGCTACCAATATTTCCTATAGCATTTTTACATACGTATCTAAACTCTTTCGTCCTTTCGATCCGTTATACTAGCTTGTGATATATGTAAGATAACGCAAAGCCAATATACTGTCTAATTCAATATATATTGCCATATAAATGCGTCCTGGTTTTTTTTTAATGAGTGAAAGGGTTAAGACTCGTCTGTGCTAAATGCATCCTCCAAAAAAGTCTCCAACAAAACCCAAAAAAAGGCGACCTCCAGGTGTGACAGATCTGAACTAAAAAGTTTGTACCAGCAGGTATCTAATCTAATCGCTTCTAGAATCAATAACCGAAGAGCTCTCGGTCTATAATTATCGTTCTAGACGAAGAAGGCGTGGCTTTGAATATGTCAACAAAATCCAAGTTGCTATTTTTTTCCCCTCTTATATCTATTCGATGACAAGTATTGTGTTTTTTGTTGTACCTTGTACTTATGAAATATTATGATGATCTTCAACAAGAACAAAATCAAACATACAATAACGAAGATATTTGGAATGTACTGAGGAAAAAGTCTTCCATTTTGCAATCCTAACAAACGATGGAAATGCGATGAAGGTAATTTAAAAAAAAGAACAAACATGGTCTTACACAAAATTTAACAAATTAAAAAAAGTATGGAATGTAACTGATAGAAAAATAAAGATCAGAATGCTACAATCATGAAGATTCCCAGTGGTAACGTATGGGTGTGAAGCATTGACATTTCCCAAAGATGTGGAGAAAAAAACATATATGTGTGCGTTAGTGAATATAAGTGTTCCAGAAGAATCATCAATATAATATGAACAGAGAAGAGAACAAATAGATCTTTACAGAAAGAACTCAACATTTAAAAAACTTGGCTGATGCTACAAATAAGAATGAGAAAATTAAAGTATTTTGGACATATAAAAAGACATGAAGAATTTGAGAAGAATATTATGGAAGCTGGCTTCCCGGCAAAGAGGAGAAGAGGAAGACCACGGAGAAGATGGATTCAGGATGTATCTGATGGTTTCAGCATGATGACTGCAGAGGCGGAGATCTAACCTACGAGAAGTAGAAATTCAGAAGGAATGTTAGGGTGGAAAAGTTCTGCTCATGATAAGCTATTTAATGAGAGCATCTGAGAACATGTTCACAGAAATCAGAACAGTAAAACGTAACAAGTCACTATAATGGGGTTCTTTGTATCATCTTAACTTGACGCTAAATGTGAACATCTTAACTTCACGCTAAAGGTGAACATCTTAACTTCACGCTAAAGGTGAACATCTTAACTTCACGCTAAAGGTGAACATCTTAACTTCACGCTAAATGTGAACATCTTAACTTCACGCTAAAGGTGAACATCTTAACTTCACGCTAAAGGTGAACATCTTAACTTCACGCTAAAGGTGAACATCTTAACTTCACGCTAGAGGTGAACATCTTAACTTCACGCTAGAGGTGAACATCTTAACTTCACGCTAGAGGTGAACATCTTAACTTCACGCTAGAAGTGAGCATCTTAACTTCACGCTAGAGGTGAACATCTTAACTTTACGCTAAAGGTGAACATCTTAACTTCACGCTAGAAGTGAGCATCTTAACTTTACGCTAGAAGTGAGAATCTTAACTTCACGCTAGAGATGAGCATCTTAACTTCACGCTAAAGGTGAACATCTTAACTTTACGCTAGAAGTGAGCATCTTAACTTTACGCTAGAGGTGAGCATCTTAACTTTACGCGAGAAGTGAGCATCTTAACTTTACGCGAGACACGAATCAAACTTCTTAACTGAGCGAGAGGCGAGTATCTAAACTGAGAGAGAGGCGAGTATCTAAACTGAGAGAGAGGCGAGTATCTAAACTGAGAGAGAGGCGAGTATCTAAACTGAGCGAGAGTCGAATATCTTAACTTAACGAAAGACGAACATCCTAACTCCACGCGACAGAGATCCTTTTATGCTAAGAAAAAGAGGCGAAAATGTGCCCCCTTCACCGCCTTGAAATAAGTAACTAATTTTTATTGAATAACAATGGGAGTGTGACCGTGCTGGGGAATGAAAACATAACAACACGGTTTAGTGTACACGAGCAGGGAAGATTGCCCCATCTGAGATAGACAACGTCAGCCAGGGCAAGAAGAAGCCCTAAATCTTAATTGATCTCAGATTGAAAAATAATGGTAACTGGTTGTCATGATGTGTTTCGTCTCCAAGACAACTGAATGTTGTTTATTGCCTTGATGGACTACGGGAAATGTTTATTTTAAAAAGAAGGAAGGGAGAGAAGCATGGGACTAAATAAAAAGATTTTCTTCCCCTGTCAAGTCTCATCATCATAAAGTTGTCTCCCTTGGCTGCGTACATTGAAGAAGAATACGACCCCCCCTCGGACGCAGTGGCGTGTCTTTTTAGGGTCTCTAACGCCGCATAAATGAAAAGATGAATAGAAGAAGACGCTGCACGCAAAAAAAACCTAAAAGAAGAATACGGCAGGAGAAGGCTGGAAGGTGGAGATACGGATGTGACCCGTGCCTAATCTTGCGTTAAGACTCTGCCTGTGACTGCCGGACATGCGCGGTGACAATACATGCCACGTGATCTCCACGCGCCGGTTAGGCCCAGCGTATCGTTCCTTCAATAGAAGAGGTAATGAGAAGTGAGGGGGTCTTTGAGAAAGAAAGAAAAGTCGGATAAAGGTCTGGAGATCTGTTATATTTAATACACCTCCTCTTCTCTTATTTATTTTGTCCTCTTCCCGCTTCATTCACTCACTCCGTAACCTACCCTCTTTCATTTACTGTGTACAGTATCTCACGTACACTCTCTTCTCTACATTATTTCTCATCCTCTCACTTTCTCTCTCGTTTACTCTTCTTCTTCTTTGCGTTCATTCTTTACGACCAATTTTAATCACTCTTTGTGATATATTTGATCTTTGCCAAGAACGTGTATACGTTGCACATTGGTTTGGTAGGCCCTAAACGCATATACTTCTACACGTTTAGGACACATGCATCCGATTTCAGCCAAATATCCTTAGACGCCTCTTACGACATGCGTGGCAGGTAACAGTGGTTCTATTTTTACACCCCAAATTTGGGTCCCGATAACCACTCGGGCGTCTCGTTTACTTACTCCACACTCTTTCTTACTCAGGCACACTCTAATTTTATTACATCTCACTCTCCTTCTCTCTTACTCTCTCCCTCTCTCTCTCTCCCATTCACTCAATCTCATTTACTCTTTCAGTTAATCCCCTCACTTCTTTCGATTCATTAAGACACACTCTCTCGACTTATCTATCACACAACACTCCATCTATCTCGCTTTGTCATGCATTTATGGAGAAGTAGAAGCCTCTCCTCCTTCTTCTTCTTCTACTGATCTACTGTTTATGTAGTGAAGACTTCCAGAGAATGTGTCATTTTCTTGACTTCGCAAGGTATGGATCTTAGAACGAATAAATGTCAAAATCTATATCGTATCTCTTCTACTCCATCTAACCAACATGGCTGTCTTCTTGTTTTATATCCTTCTTCTTCTTCTACTCCATCTAACCAACATGGCTGTCTTCTTGTTTTATATCCTTCTTCTTCTTCTACTCCATCTAACTAACATGGCTGTCTTCTTGTTTTATATCCTTCTTCTTCTTCTACTCCATCTAACCAACATGGCTGTCTTCTTGTTTTATATCCTTCTTCTTCTTCTTCTCCATCTAACCAACATGGCTGTCTTCTTGTTTTATATCCTTCTTCTTCTTCTTCTCCATCTAACTAACATGGCTGTCTTCTTGTTTTATATCCTTCTTCTTCTTCTACTCCATCTAACTAACATGGCTGTCTTCTTGTTTTATATCCTTCTTCTTCTTCTACTCCATCTAACCAACATGGCTGTCTTCTTGTTTTATATCCTTCTTCTTCTCCATCTAACCAACATGGCTGTCTTCTTGTTTTATATCCTTCTTCTTCTTCTACTCCATCTAACCAACATGGCTGTCTTCTTGTTTTATATCCTTCTTCTTCTTCTACTCCATCTAACCAACATGGCTGTCTTCTTGTTTTATATCCTTCTTCTTCTTCTACTCCATCTAACTAACATGGCTATCTTCTTGTTTTATATCCTTCTTCTTCTTCTTCTCCATCTAACTAACATGGCTGTCTTCTTGTTTTATATCCTTCTTCTTCTTCTACTCCATCTAACCAACATGGCTGTCTTCTTGTTTTATATCCTTCTTCTTCTTCTACTCCATCTAACTAACATGGCTATCTTCTTGTTTTATATCCTTCTTCTTCTTCTTCTCCATCTAACTAACATGGCTATCTTCTTGTTTTATATCCTTCTTCTTCTTCTTCTCCATCTAACCAACATGGCTGTCTTCTTGTTTTATATCCTTCTTCTTCTTCTACTCCATCTAACCAACATGGCTATCTTCTTGTTTTATATCCTTCTCCTTCTTCTACTCCATCTAACCAACATGGCTATCTTCTTGTTTTATATCCTTCTCCTTCTTCTACTCCATCTAACCAACATGGCTATCTTCTTGTTTTATATCCTTCTTCTTCTTCTACTCCATCTAACCAACATGGCTATCTTCTTGTTTTATATCCTTCTTCTTCTTCTACTCCATCTAACTAACATGGCTGTCTTCTTGTTTTATATCCTTCTTCTTCTTCTTCTCCATCTAACCAACATGGCTATCTTCTTGTTTTATATCCTTCTCCTTCTTCTTCTCCATCTAACCAACATGGCTGTCTTCTTGTTTTATATCCTTCTTCTTCTTCTTCTCCATCTAACTAACATGGCTATCTTCTTGTTTTATATCCTTCTTCTTCTTCTACTCCATCTAACCAACATGGCTGTCTTCTTGTTTTATATCCTTCTTCTTCTTCTACTCCATCTAACCAACATGGCTATCTTCTTGTTTTATATCCTTCTTCTTCTTCTACTCCATCTAACCAACATGGCTGTCTTCTTGTTTTATATCCTTCTTCTTCTTCTTCTCCATCTAACCAACATGGCTGTCTTCTTGTTTTATATCCTTCTTCTTCTTCTACTCCATCTAACTAACATGGCTGTCTTCTTGTTTTATATCCTTCTTCTTCTTCTACTCCATCTAACCAACATGGCTGTCTTCTTGTTTTATATCCTTCTTCTTCTTCTACTCCATCTAACCAACATGGCTGTCTTCTTGTTTTATATCCTTCTTCTTCTTCTACTCCATCTAACTAACATGGCTATCTTCTTGTTTTATATCCTTCTTCTTCTTCTACTCCATCTAACCAACATGGCTATCTTCTTGTTTTATATCCTTCTTCTTCTTCTTCTCCATCTAACCAACATGGCTGTCTTCTTGTTTTATATCCTTCTTCTTCTTCTTCTCCATCTAACCAACATGGCTATCTTCTTGTTTTATATCCTTCTCCTTCTTCTTCTCCATCTAACCAACATGGCTATCTTCTTGTTTTATATCCTTCTCCTTCTTCTACTCCATCTAACTAACATGGCTGTCTTCTTGTTTTATATCCTTCTTCTTCTTCTACTCCATCTAACCAACATGGCTGTCTTCTTGTTTTATATCCTTCTCCTTCTTCTACTCCATCTAACCAACATGGCTGTCTTCTTGTTTTATATCCTTCTCCTTCTTCTACTCCATCTAACCAACATGGCTGTCTTCTTGTTTTATATCCTTCTCCTTCTTCTACTCCATCTAACCAACATGGCTATCTTCTTGTTTTATATCCTTCTCCTTCTTCTACTCCATCTAACTAACATGGCTGTCTTCTTGTTTTATATCCTTCTTCTTCTTCTACTCCATCTAACTAACATGGCTGTCTTCTTGTTTTATATCCTTCTCCTTCTTCTACTCCATCTAACCAACATGGCTGTCTTCTTGTTTTATATCCTTCTTCTTCTTCTACTCCATCTAACTAACATGGCTATCTTCTTGTTTTATATCCTTCTTCTTCTTCTACTCCATCTAACTAACATGGCTGTCTTCTTGTTTTATATCCTTCTTCTTCTTCTACTCCATCTAACCAACATGGCTGTCTTCTTGTTTTATATCCTTCTTCTTCTTCTACTCCATCTAACTAACATGGCTGTCTTCTTGTTTTGTATCCTTCTTCTTCTTCTTCTTCTTCGAACGCTCCATATCGACACTTGTTACCATTCTGTGTGATTTATATGTGATCTGAGCCTAAGACCGATTGTACCATGTGCCAGTATGCCAGCACATCTAATTTCTGCGACGCTTTTTATTTACTAGGAAGCTTCCTAGGCCTCTACCTCAGTCGCCTCTTACGACATGCCTTGTAGGTTGCAGTGGTACTATTCTTTGCTCCCCTTACGAGCCTCGGCACCACACAGATGGATTTGTATCCTGATGTTCTGACATTGTCAACAAATAAACATGGTACAGGTATTAAACTAGACACAGAACAATCTTGTATGTTTGCATTCAGGTGTGTTCCATTTCAATATAACTCAATTATTCAACAATTGAAATCTTTATGTGTTTCATATATTCCATATTGATGAGAATCGTGGACCCTAACACACGCGTTAAACAAACAAAATGAAATCTTTCGAGAGAAGGGTTTACAGAAAAATGATTGGTATCACAAGGATAGAGACGATAACAACTACATACAACATATACGAACTAAATATCATGCAAATCTCACCTTTATCTAACTAGGTGTGTCAATACTAAAAGCACGATACGCCCCTGAGTAAATGACCAATGTGCAACCCTCACCTTTATCTAACAAGGTGTGTCTGTACTAAAACACGATACGCCCCTGAATAAATGACCAATACGCAACCCCTCATTAACCCCATTTCGTGTACTGCAGTCAAAACAGTTGAAGTTTCCGTTATTCTTAAGCTGTGTCTCATCTTCGTGTGCCTTGTCTGTCTTGTCCCATCAAACTGCCATTTATTTCCTTCTTCATGTTTTGTTCCTTGACCTTGGGATCCCGTCGACTTAGAATTAAGATCTTGCAAAGTCAACTGAACTGACGAGTTAAATTAATACATTTTTTTCTTTTCTCAACCCCTAAAAAAGATTGTCTCTGAGCTGTCCATCTGAACTCTTGGCACCATCTGGCCTGCAAGGTCGACCTTTGATAAAATAGTCACATTAATCTGCAATGATCTGCGACGTGACAATGACGACATGACAATCATGTACATACCCCGCCCACTTCTGGGTTGAGTTTTTCTAGCCACCTCCCACACCTTCCGTCTGAATCGACTAGGATTGGTCGTGCTGCGAGCGGATTCGCTAAGTTAAACGAATACTTGTCTGCTCCAGCCTCCAAGCTTAACAGAGGATACTGACTGCCGATGATATCACTGTTATATGCTCATTTCCCCACGTCCGTTTGTCTCAGGAAAGTGAACATTTCATTGTGTCTCTAATCTTCGGCATTATTACATTCACGGCGCATCTCTTTCATTTCTAAAAATACACGGACAATTTCCTTTCTTCAGACCTCTCTCTCTTTTTTCTAAATTTCATCCAACTCTCTCACACACACACACACGTCAACACACATACTTCAGATTTATTGGAATTTTTTTTCTCATTTAATCTTACCCATTTAAAAACTGAAAGATTTTTTAAAACCAGCAACTGTTTTATCCTTGAAGCGGAGTGATACTTTAGATTGAAGGGGAGTGGCTTTACATGTACCTCCTCTGATCCTCCCTCCAACCAAATTTATCCATGAATTAATAATTTGGTGACAACTTTTTAAAAGCAGTTTCATTTTCTTATGTCTCATATTGAAATGTTTTAGTCACTTTATTTATTTACTCTTTCCTTTCTTCCGTCACTTCATCATAAATTGTGACGTTTCGTCTACACCCCCTTCCCCCTCCCCAGAACAGAAACCAAAATGGCAGGCATGTTCCACCTCTTACTTTTAGTGGCACATATATTTTCATCTTTTCCGTTATTCTCTCTTTCTATAATTGTATAAGTTTACCTCTCCTTCTCTCTCTTTCCCTCTCTCGTTCTGTGTGTATCTTTGTTATCCTTTTCTATTTGTATCTTTTCTATCTCTCTGTCTTTTGTATATTGTATCTCTCTCTCTTTCTCTGTAACTTATCATCGATATCTCTCTATTTCTTTTTCTCTATCTGTATCTCTCTGTATGTCTGTACATTTTAACAATCTCTCTATCTTTCTATACAAGCAATCTCGTCTCCCAACCTCTTCTAAATATCTTCTCTCGTCTATCTCTTCCTTCTAATATGCATGCCTCCTCGTCCTAATCCTCTATTTACAATTTCATTTTCTCTCATACACATTTATATGATCCTAAACAGATCCTACCTTCCATTCATTTTCTTTCTTATTTTCTTTTGAAGCAGAAATCATAGGAATTATATCCTACAGAACTGCCCCAGTATGCAGACTTGAGAAGAAATATGTGGCCCTCTTACACTAGCGTTCAAAACAAACTGTATGGCGTGGCTGATAATCTGAGGCAGACGGTTGCCTTTATTAGAGAATCCGAAATCTCAATCTAGTCTTCTTCTTCTTCTTTGCGTTCATTCTTTACGACCAATTTTAATCACTCTTTGTGATATGTTTGATATTTGCCAAGAACGTGTATACATTACACAATGGTTTGGTAGGCCCCTAAACACATAGACTTCTACACGTTTAGGACACATGCATCCGATTTCAGACAAACCTCATTAGTCGCCTCTTACGACATGCGTGGCAGGTAACAGTGGTTCTATTCTTAACACCCCAAATTTGGGTCCCGGTAACCACTCAGGCGCTCAATCTAGTGAGAACGCAGAAGAAGAAGAATTTTCTTTTTGCGTTCTACGCAACTTTATGTTTCTCTCATGATGTTCTAAACTTTTGTTTATGTTTCTCTCATGATATTTTAAACTGTTGTTTATGTTTCTCTCATGATGTTTTAAACTGTTGTTTATGTTTTCTCTCATGATGTTCTAAACTTTTGTTTTATGTTTCTCTCATGATGTTCTAAACTTTTGTTTTATGTTTCTCTCATGATGTTCTAAACTTTTGGTTTATGTTTCTCTCATGATGTTCTAAACTTTTGTTTTATGTTTCTCTCATGATGTTCTAAACTTTTGTTTATGTTTCTCTCATGATATTTTAAACTGTTGTTTATGTTTCTCTCATGATGTTTTAAACTGTTGTTTATGTTTCTCTCATGATGTTCTAAACTTTTGTTTATGTTTCTCTCATGATGTTCTAAACTTTTGTTTTATGTTTCTCTCATGATGTTCTAAACTTTTGGTTTATGTTTCTCTCATGATGTTCTAAACTTTTGTTTTATGTTTCTCTCATGATGTTCTAAACTTTTGTTTATGTTTCTCTCATGATGTTTTAAACTGTTGTTTATGTTTCTCTCATGATGTTTTAAACTGTTGTTTATGTTTCTCTCATGATGTTCTAAACTTTTGTTTATGTTTTCTCTCATGATGTTCTAAACTTTTGTTTATGTTTCTCTCATGATGTTCTAAACTTTTGTTTATGTTTCTCTCATGATGTTCTAAACTTTTGTTTATGTTTCTCTCATGATGCTCTAAACTTTTGTTTATGTTTCTCTCATGATGTTCTAAACTTTTGTTTATGTTTCTCTCATGATGTTCTAAACTTTTGTTTATGTTTCTCTCATGATGTTCTAAACTTTTGTTTATGTTTCTCTCATGATGTTCTAAACTTTTGTTTATGTTTCTCTCATGATGTTCTAAACTTTTGTTTATGTTTCTCTCATGATGTTCTAAACTTTTGTTTATGTTTCTCTCATGATGTTCTAAACTTTTGTGTCTTTTATCTATCCATTTATTTTCTGCTATTTTCAGACTTAATTACTTTCAGATCGAAACATAGACAATATCTGACACATATGTTTTCTTTTATTTTATCATTTTACTCATCTACTCAATAAATATATTCGAACTTAGTATCAACATTCACAAACATATATTCGAACTTAGTATCAACATTCACAAACATATATTCGAAGTTAGTATCAACATTCATATACATATATTCGAAGTTAGTTCCAACATTCATATATATATATATAGTCAATCTTCATCCCATCATTCACATATACATATATTCGAACTTAGTTCAAACATTCACATATATACACTCTGACTTAGTCCCAACATTTACATACATACACTCGGACTTCATACCAAAGCTTACATACATATTTATATACATACACTCGGACTTCATCCCAACACTTACATACATATTTACATGCTCGAACTTCATCCAAACAATTACATATATATGCTCATTTAATTTGAACACCATTACATGTATTCTGATACTGTCCATTTACATATATTCACATTCTGTCTCAGCACAATGGATATGTATACGCCCATGTGTTGCCCCATCAGAGAATAGATTGCAACAAGACCCTGCTTAAACTACATCATAAAACCGATAATGAAATGGTTTGAGTATCTAGTAAGAAGGCAGCCAGATCACACTATCTATATAGTATTCTACAGCGGAAAATCAGGGCGAAAGGCGAGAGAAAGACCAAGTAAAAGATGGATAGATGGTGGGCTAGAATCATACCAAAAGATGCAGAAATCCAGCACTTACGTCACATGAAAAGAGCAAAACAAATAGAGAAGACCACGACACTTGGCTACAACCCGGTGGCAGTATGACGAAAAACAAAAGAAAAAGCCTTTCTCTCTCTCTCTCTCGTTCTCTCTCTCTCGTTCTCTAATTCTTCCATTGTGCAGCACGTGCGTCTCTATTTACACCGAAGTATAAACTAAACCACTCAATGTTACAAATCTCAACCTCGGTTTCCAATTTCAACCCTACACTAAGAAACAAGATTTCTTTCCCCAAAATTGAAGAAAACCAAGGAAAGATTGCGTTAGATAGAAGAAGTGTGTAACTGAGTACCCATCAAAACTGAATTGTATCTCAGACACAGTTAATCCTCACCTATTCTTTGCAATGATCAAAGTTCAAATCTTCATAGTTATCACTTTTGTGAACACTCGGTGCAGCCTCGTCCTTTCCTCTACAAGTTCTGCTATTTGATCTAAACAATGAATGTAGCAGTGTTGACTGTTCACTCGTGAATTCTTTCATCCCTTGCAAGACAAAAAGAAAACGTTCGCACTCATGACTAAAAGAAAGTGCGCAAGATTTTAAGAGATGCAGTCCCTATTACGACATTTCCTTCTGGTTTGAAAAGACTTAAGAAGTAACGTCATTGTGATATTAGCTTGGATTAAATTCTTTCATACACCGGTACTATAGTCGCTTTAGTAGCAGAAGGATTCCTTTTTTTCTCTCTGGTTGTTTAGTCGTTTGTGACAGTGGTAGAAGACATTTGCATCTGTCATGCTGATGACATGATCGGATAGAGCTAACAGTATCTCACTTGAAGGCATTCTTTTCGAATCTCAATAACTCAAGAATGCATCCAAACTTCACAGTATACACAATCTTCTACAACAGAACATCAGGAAAGAAGGCGAGAGGAAGACCACGAAAAAGTTGGTTAGATGACATAGCAGAATCCTGTCAAAAGCAAAATTTGACAAAAACAGAAAACCACGACACTGGGCAACAACCTGGTAGCAGTGTGACAACAAAAGAAGAAGAAGAAGAATAACTAAAGAAACGACTGTGTTCTGTCGTTGTATAAAAATAGTATATCTCTTCGATAGGGAAGGAGCTATATGTGGTAAACCCGGTGCAATCTCTTCGATAGGGACGGAGCTATATGTGGTAAACCCGGTGCAATCTCTTCGATAGGGACGGAGCTATATGTGGTAAACCCGGTGCAATCTCTTCGATAGGGACGGAGCTATATGTGGTAAACCCGGTGCAATCTCTTCGATAGGGACGGAGCTATATGTGGTAAACCCGGTGCAATCTCTTCGATAGGGACGGAGCTATATGTGGTAAACCCGGTGCAATCTCTTCGATAGGGACGGAGCTATATGTGGTAAACCCGGTGTTTTACCTCTCAAATCGGAAAAGGCACGCTTGTATGGTGAGAGACAAACGCTCGAACACAAGAAGAAGAAGAATTCAGTGATTAACAATTGTTTTTTCTTACGTAACCTCTAGATACTTGTCTAATATCTACTTATTGAACATGTTCATTGGTCTCTGACCCTTCCCTTTGAATAAAAACTTCTTACTCACTAGTCACATGATTAAATGATAAATCATTAATATTAGTCAAACTATTTTATCATTTTCTTCCGAGAGAATCTCACCGAAGACTTCATCTGCCCCAACAAATATAACAAAAACTAGCTGATGACAAAGCTATATAGAAAACAATATTATGCAATGTTTCAGAATTAATCTTTCGAAGAAAAACTTTGAGATAAACTAAAGAGCAAGAGAAACAAGTGCAAACTCAGAAATCTTCCCAGTTATACACTTGTCAAACGACCGTCTGTAATGACTAAAAGTTCATATATTGACAGAGCCAATCCTTTATGTTTCTGATTTATATATACTGTATATATATATATATATATATAAAGTGAAAGAGAAAGAGAGAGAGAGAAAAAGAGAGAGAGAGAGCGACAATCAGACAGAAAGAGATTCATTTAAGAAATAAAGTGTGTACGGTTAAGTAAAGTGAAGAAACAACTAGTCTGTGAGTAACAGAAAGACAAACAGATAAAAGACGACAGGCTGTAACTTCCAGCATGTTCTCAGCACCACTTGATTGTACGAAAACTAAATCATATAGTCTAAGCGATGTTATAATACGTTATAATACCCTTCTCGTCTGCCTACAGCTCAGCACTTTGTCAGTTTTCCAGTTTGGGACAAAGGAGAATAGAAATCATAATTAATATAACCCTTAGGCTGTATTCCCATTAAACTCGCTAAGCGGGTCACAAAAAATCATGACGTTTTACTCTAGAAGTTTGTGACAAACTCATTATCAATTCATTTTCGTAAATTTCCGAGTATTATTAGCCAACTGTGAGCTCGGGAATTCTGGCTGGCACATGTACATTATTAGCCCTCGGCTAGTCCTCGCTAACTCGCTGCCAGAAGATGCGCTGAGCTCAAATGTCGTGTCGTTGATACATGCTCCAGCAGCGCGTATGAATATGATTACACGTGGATTTCTTCTAAAGGGGTTCTGCAGGCGCCCGTTCGTACCATTTTATTTCATTTTTGTTTCGTTCAATTTGTTAATTATTATTTCTTTATTAAAGTAAAAAATGGAAGTTTGCTATAGAAACCGGATAAATGCTCATAGTTCGTGCCGGATATACGTTTTCATTGTGTTTTGTTTCTTAAAATAAATTGTTCAAAGAAAGTGGAAAATGCATGACACACTTAAACACCCGATGACTTTGTAAATCAAAACAAGAAACACAGGATATAAACAGAGATTGAGCTAATTGCAAATATGAAGAATAAGGCAGATGACCAGAAACTAATCATAAAGGTTCTAAAGCTGAAGGATTGCCTTCATTGCACCGGGTTTTACCCCATATGGCTCGGTCCCTCTCTGTAGAAATGGCCCACCACCTGCCGATAGTATTGCACATAGCACGAACTTCATAGCATCATACACGAATTATACTTTTTATTGATGTTATTGATACTGTTTATTGATGTTATTGATACTGTTTATTGATGTTACTGATACTGTGATTTGATGATTGATAGAAGAGAAACTCTGAGATAGAACTAAACAGATACCAGTAGAGAAAGAGCTAAGCAGATACCAATGTAGATAGCATTAAGCAGATACCAATGTAGATAGCATTAAGCAGATACCAATGTAGATAGCATTAAGCAGATACCAATGTAGATAGCATTAAGCAGATACCAATGTAGATAGCATTAAGCAGATACCAATGTAGATAGCATTAAGCAGATACCAATGTAGATAGCATTAAGCAGATACCAATGTAGATATCATTAAGCAGATACCAATGTAGATAGCATTAAGCAGATACCAGTAGAGAAAGAGCTAAGCAGATACCAGTAGAGAAAGAGCTAAGCAGATACCAGTAGAGAAACAGCTAAGCAGATACCAGTAGAGAAAGAACTAAGCAGATACCAGGTGAGAAAGAACTAAGCAGATACCAGTAGAGAAAGAACTAAGCAGATACCAGTAGAGAAAGAGCTAAGCAGATACCAGTAGAGAAAGAACTAAGCAGATACCAGTAGAGAAAGAGCTAAGCAGATACCAGTAGAGAAAGAACTAAGCAGATACCAGTAGAGAAAGAACTAAGCAGATACCAGTGGAAAAAGAACTAAGCAGATACCAGTAGAGAAAGAGCTAAGCAGATACCAGTAGAGAAAGAACTAAGCAGATACCAGTAGAGAAAGAGCTAAGCAGATATCAGTAGAGAAAGAACTAAGCAGATATCAGTAGAGAAAGAACTAAGCAGATACCAGTAGAGAAAGAACTAAGCAGATACCAGTAGAGAAAGAACTAAGCAGATACCAGTAGAGAAAGAACTAAGCAGATACCAGTAGAGAAAGAACTAAGCAGATACCAGTAGAGAAAGAACTAAGCAGATACCAGTAGAGAAAGAACTAAGCAGATACCAGTAGAGAAAGAACTAAGCAGATACCAGTAGAGAAAGAACTAAGCAGATACCAGTAGAGAAAGAACTAAGCAGATACCAATGGAGAAAGAGCTAAGGAAGAGACGCTGGACAGGATACACATTGAGAAGACCGACCGGAACCATTGCAAGACAGGCACTGTTTTGGAAATCGCAGGGAAAGAGGAGTAGGGGAATGTCTAGACAGACCTGGGGAAGAGAGCTGGAGGCTGATATTAAACGGATTGATAAAACATGGAAAGAATTGGAAGGGATGGCAACTACAACTCTAACTACAACTCTAACTACAACTCTAACTACAACTCTAACTAGAACTCTAACTACAATTCTAACTACAACTCTAACTAGAACTCTAACTACAATTCTAACCAGAACTCTAACCAGAACTCTAACTACAACTCTAACTAGAACTCTAACCAGAACTCTAACCAGAACTCTAACTACAACTCTAACCAGAACTCTAACTACAACTCTAACTATAACTCTAACTACAACTCTAACCAGAACTCTAACTACAACTCTAACCAGAACTCTAACTTCAACTCTAACCAGAACTCTAACTACAACTCTAACTACAACTCTAAACATAACAATAACCATAAATCTAAAGAAAATCGAGTTCTAATAGTTCTATACAAAACTCATTTAAAGAATATATTTATGAATAAAATTCATATTGAATAGTATTCAACACACCTTCATCAACCTGAACAAATTGTCCATCTATTATCTCTGCGAACAATGCCTAGAACGATCGGTTAAGCCAGGCACCAGGCTATTCACACCAGTACCCACGTGCCACGTCCGACCTCCCAGGCCCATCAGATCAGGGTTACTGCATTGTTCACCCCAAAGGAGAGCATGTAATTATAGATATTGTTGACACATGGAAGCCATCTCGTTCTTCCCTACACTGGTGTCACCTTATGGTAGGAGGTCGACCTTGTCTCTAAGACGCCAGGAACATGCGCTGATGGCGAACAAACATAATCCTTAAGACTTAATGCTATCATTACCTCCCCCTGTACAAGAATGAGGGGAGACAACTGCTGTAATTATACCACTAAACTGATGCTTCCCATTTCTTTAGAAACAATTTCTTCATAATATTCTCATCCAGGTTTTTTTTAAAATATTATAAAACTGATCTTCCATAATACAGGGTATTCAAGATAAAAGTAGCCCGGTTGACAAATAAAAACTTGCTGAACACATTGTCGTCGAGAATTTATATATATATATATATATATATTTCCTTCTTGTTTATATGAGGACAAAGTTGATTTTCTGTTGTTTCTTCATGTTGGCTTTGTAAGGTCCGTGTTCAGTTTGAGTTCGTAAAATAACACTTGGAAGTTTAAAATCGAGAAGACCAGGATAGACAGCCGCTGTCCGGGCAAAATTCATTAGAAAAAGATAAAAAATAAAATTTCTATAAAATGTCTACGCCACCTCCGAATTACATCAAGACCCTCGCCAGTGCTACGAAGTTCGTGCACTGCAGCTGAAATATTCCTGTGTAAGAAAGAGATCAGAGCACACATGGTTATTCACCGAAGTGCAATGATGATGGTCCAATCAATCAATTAAGTTTGTAGTGAGAAATAATTGTTCATTGTTTGTCAAACGTTATGAACCCCAACTTTAAGCATCCTGTTGTTTGTTTTGTATGAAAACACAAACACGCACGCGCACACAACTAAATATTTTTAGTGCTAATGAAAGACTGTATATAAAGAATGAATATAAAGACTGTATATAAAGAATGTATATAAAGACTGATATAAAGACTTGAATATAAAGACTGTATATAAAGAATGAATATAAAGAATGAATATAAAGATGAATATAAAGAATGAATATAAAGACTGTATATAAAGACTGTTTATAAAGAATGAATATAAAGACTGTATATAAAGACTGAATATAAAGACTGTATAAAGACTGAATATAAAGACTGTTTATAAAGAATGAATATAAAGAATGAATATAAAGACTGAAATGGTAGAATATAGTCAAAGTTGAGAATATGATCACCTAATTGTCAACTTTGTTACTAATTGAAGTCGCATTTTTTAAATTATAATTTTTTTATGCAATCAGAAGTAAGGGGAACTAAAGCAAACACACATAACAGCAAAAGAAATAACGGTTATTGTTCCTGATTAATACAAAGTACTTTACTAACGGCGGGAAACATGTTAGATACATGGGATGACCTTACTGTCGACAAATGAGTTCAGTGTATGGAACAAAGGCCGGGTACTATAGAGAAGGGCGTAATTTCTGTTAATGTCAAAGGGGTCGGAGAGAACATAATAGCGAGTTGAACCCCGGTTTCAGATGAGCTACTCAAAACTGCAACATCATTCTTTAAATCTGCTTCGTCTTCTCCCCTCGTGGCCCAACTGAGCCGTAAGTTCAAGAGTCAATTAAAGGTGATGCGGAGACAATGAGGAGGGGGTTAGTACGGGGAGGTGGATTGGTGCAGAAAGGCTAGCTCTTAGAACTTGGACACGTCAAAGAAGAGATATTGACGATGCTTGTCTGCAGAATCTCAACGATATGGGCATGCACAGACATCGACGCAGCAATGATGCAATTATAACTCAGCCAATCTTTCGCTTGTCTTCTCAATCGCCTCGAGAATGAAATTTTAAAATCGGTATGGGTAATAAAGCTCTTTCTCAAGAGGCTGCATCCTCTCTCCCTCTCTCTTTCTCTCTCTCTCTCGTCCTTTCGTCTCGTTAATTTCACTGAATAGCCTCGAATACTGTCAACGTGAAAAATATTGACAGGCTAACTCTCGGATATCCTTGTACCATCTGACCCCAGCAATTTCGGGGTGCCCCATATTGCATTTGAGTAGGACCGAGAATCAGGCTTGAAGACTCAATCATTCAGATCTTTTATTCACGCATTGGGAGCACCAGAGAAGGCGTACAGCGCAGGAGACATCTGTTTTATTACGCATCTTACTACAGTTCCCAAGTTGTTTGTCAAATATGCTAGGGAACTGTTACTTGAGAGAAATCATATTAACCACCAGGTTGGCTGATAATTTGAGGTGTTTTTTTAATCTTGAATATACTACTACTACTACTTTTATTGCTAGTACTACTACTACTATGCTATTACTATACTACTCTACTTATTATGCTAGTACCTACTACTACTACTATTGCTAGTACTACTACCACTACTACTATTGCTAGTACTACCACTACTACTATTGCTAGTACTACTACCACTACTACTATTGCTAGTACTACTACCACTACTACTATTGCTAGTACTACTACCACTACTACTATTGCTAGTACTACTCACTACTATTGCTAGTACTACTCTACTACTATTGCAGTCTACTACTACTACTACTATTGCTGTACTACTACTCTACTACTATTGCTAGTACTACACACTACTATTGCTAAGCTACCACTACTCACTACTATTGCCTAGTACTACTACTACTACTCTGTGCTAGCTACTACTACTACTACTACTGCCAGTGACTACTACTACATACATTGCTAGTACTACTACTACTACTATTGCTAGTACTACTACTACTACTACTACTACTACTATGCTAGTACTACTACTACTACTATTGCTAGTACTCACTACTACTTGCTAGTACTACCACTCTACTATTGCCAGTACTACATACACTACTATTGCTAGTACTACTACTACTACTATTGCTAGTACTACTACACTACTACTATTGCTAGTACTCACTACTACTCACTACTATTGCTAGTACTACCACTACTATTGCAGTGACTACTACTACTACTATTGCTAGTACTACTACTACTACCTATTGCTAGCTACTACTCTACTACTTGCTAGTACCTACTCACTACTACTATTGCTAGCTACTACTACTACTACTATTGCTAGTACTCTACTCTACTATTGCTAGTACCACTACTCCACTACCTACTACTACTACATTGCTGTACTACTACTACTACTATTGCTAGTACTCACTCTACTACTATTGCTAGTACTACCACTACTACTATTGCTAGTACTACTACTACTACTATTGCTAGTACTACTACTACTACTATTGCTAGTACTACTACTACTACTACTATTGCTAGTACTACCACTACTACTATTGCTAGTACTACAACTACTATTTTATTGCTAGTACTACCACTACTACTTTGCGTACTACTACTACTATTGCTAGTGCTACCACTATTATTACTATTGCTAGTACTACCACTACTACTATTGCTAGTACTACTACTACTACTATTGCTAGTACTACTACTACTTTTATTGCTAGTACTACCACTACTACTATTGCTAGTACTACCACTACTACTATTGCTAGTACTACTACCACTACTACTTTTATTGCTAGTACTACTACTACTACTATTGCTAGTACTACTACTACTTTTATTGCTAGTACTACTACTACTACTATTGCTTGTACTACTACTACTATTGCTAGTACTACTATCACTACTACTTTTATTGCTAGTACTACTACTACTACTATTGCTAGTACTACTACCACTACTACTTTTATTGCTAGTACTACTACTACTACTATTGCTAGTACTACTACACTTTATTGCTAGTACTACTACTACTACTATTGCTTGTACTACTACTACTTTTATTGCTAGTACTACTACTACTACTATTGCTTGTACTACTATTACTATTGCTAGTACCACTACCACCTACTACTTTTATTGCTAGTACTACCACTATTGCTAGTACTACTACTACTTTTATTGCTAGTACTACTACTCACTACCATTGCTTGACTACTACTACTTTTATTGCTAGTACTACTACTACTTTATCTGTAGTACTACCACTACTACCATTGCTTGTACTACTACTACTATTGCTAGTACTACTACCACTACTACTTTTATTGCTAGTACTACCACTATTGCTAGTACTACTACTACTTTTATTGCTAGTACTACTACTACATATTGCTAGTACTCACTACACTACTATTGCTAGTACTACTACTACTTTTATTGCTAGTACTCACCACTCACTACCATTGCTAGTACTACCACACTACTATTGCTAGTACTACTACCTACTACTCTTTTATTGCTAGTACTACTACTACTACTATTGCTAGTACTACTACTACTTTTATTGCTAGCACTACTACTACTATTGCTGTACACTACTACTACCATTGCCAGTACTACTATCACTACTACTTTTATTGCTAGTACTACTACTACTACTATTGCTAGTACTACTACCACTACTACTTTTATTGCTGACTACTACTACTACCATTGCTAGTACACTACACTCTTTATTGCTAGTACTACTACTACTACTATTGCTTGTACTACTACTCACTTTATTGCTGAGTACTCACTACTCACTACTCTTTGTACTACTTCATTACATTGCAGTACTACTCACCACTACTACTTTTATTGCTAGTACTACCACTATTGCTAGTACTACTACTACTTTTATGCTAGACACTACTACTACTATTGCTTGTACTACTACTACTTTTATTGCTAGTACTACTACTACTTTTATTGCTAGTACTCACCACTACTACCATGTTTGTACATACTACCATTGCTAGTACTACTACCACTACTACTTTTATTAGCAGGTACTACCACCATTGCTAGTACTCACTACTACTTTATTGCTAGTACTACTACTACTACTATTGCTTGTATTACTACTACTATTGCTAGTACTACTACCACTACTACTTTTATTGCTAGTACTACCACTACTACTATTGCTAGTACTACTACTACTTTTATTGCTAGTACTACTACTACTTTTATTGCTAGTACTACCACTACTACTATTGCTAGTACTACTACTACTTTTATTGCTAGTATTACTACTACTTTTATTGCTAGTACTACCACTACTACTATTGCTAGTACTACTACTACTTTTATTGCTAGTACTACTACTACTTTTATTGCTAGTGCTACCACTACTACTATTGCTAGTACACTACTACTATTGCTGGTACTACTACTACTATTGCTAGTACTACTACTACTATTGCTAGTACTACTACTACTATTGCTAGTACTACTACTACTACTACCATTACTACGACGAAGGAGACGAAGAGGAAGAAAATGAAGAAAAAGTTAAAAATGTTTCTCTGGTACCAAAGTCAGATTGGACTGAACTTGTCGTTATTGGTTACTGAACTGACGTCACAGCAATCTTGGCAGACATATAGGTGCTGAGTCTTCCCTAGCAGATGTCGCAGGGCATGCATACTGATGGTTCATGTGGCTCGCTGGTTAAACACTCCTTTCTCTGCCCCTCAAGTATTCAGTTCTGCTTGTACAACGTATAATTCCGAACTCATATCACTGGATTTATTCAACCTCAATTTTAGTATCCACATCCAACAGTAGATCACCAAGAGAGATACGAATATCCCCCTACAGGGTCTAAAGCCGAAGGATTGATTTCTCATTGCACCGTATTTTACCCCATTTGGCTCAGTCCCTCTCTGCAGAAATGGTACGCCCCCTGCAAAGAGTATTAGACATAGCACGAACTCTGTAGCTCTGGAAACAATCCTAAGGATCTCTGGAAAAAATGCCCCCAAGAACAGAACGACGCGGTCCGGAGCCCACAACATTCGGAACACAAGGCAAGGGCGTAACCACTTAGCCACATAGACTAATCCATCCTTAGACTGGTCTGAACTCACTTAGCCACATAGACTAATCCATCCTTAGACTGGTCTGAACTCACTTAGCCACATAGACTAATCCATCCTTAGACTGGTCTGAACTGACTTAACCACTTAGCCACATAGACTAATCCATCCTTAGACTGGTCTGAACTGACTTAACCACTTAGCCACATAGACTAATCCATCCTTAGACTGGTCTGAACTGACTTAACCACTTAGCCACATAGACTAATCCATCCTTAGACTGGTCTGAGCTGACTTAACCACTTAGCCACATAGACTAATCCATCCTTAGACTGGTCTGAACTGACTTAACCACTTAGCCACATAGACTAATCCATCCTTAGACTGGTCTGAACTGACTTAACCACTTAGCCACATAGACTAATCCATCCTTAGACTGGTCTGAGCTGACTTAACCACTTAGCCACATAGACTAATCCATCCTTAGACTGGTCTGAACTGACTTAACCACTTAGCCACATAGACTAATCCATCCTTAGACTGGTCTGAACTGACTTAACCACTTAGCCACATAGACTAATCCATCCTTAGACTGGTCTGAGCTGACTTAACCACTTAGCCACATAGACTAATCCATCCTTAGACTGGTCTGAACTGACTTAACCACTTAGCCACATAGACTAATCCATCGTTAGACTGGTCTGAACTGACTTAACCACTTAGCCACATAGACTAATCCATCCTTAGACTGGTCTGAACTGACTTAACCACTTAGCCACATAGACTAATCCATCCTTAGACTGGTCTGAGCTGACTTAACCACTTAGCCACATAGACTAATCCATCCTTAGACTGGTCTGAACTGACTTAACCACTTAGCCACATAGACTAATCCATCCTTAGACTGGTCTGAACTGACTTAACCACTTAGCCACATAGACTAATCCATCCTTAGACTGGTCTGAACTGACTTAACCACTTAGCCACATAGACTAATCCATCCTTAGACTGGTCTGAACTGACTTAACCACTTAGCCACATAGACTAATCCATCCTTAGACTGGTCTGAACTGACTTAACCACTTAGCCACATAGACTAATCCATCCTTAGACTGGTCTGAACTGACTTAACCACTTAGCCACATAGACTAATCCATCCTTAGACTGGTCTGAGCTGACTTAACCACTTAGCCACATAGACTAATCCATCCTTAGACTGGTCTGAACTGACTTAACCACTTAGCCACATAGACTAATCCATCCTTAGACTGGTCTGAACTGACTTAACCACTTAGCCACATAGACTAATCCATCCTTAGACTGGTCTGAACTGACTTAACCACTTAGCCACATAGACTAATCCATCCTTAGACTGGTCTGAACTGACTTAACCACTTAGCCACATAGACTAATCCATCCTTAGACTGGTCTGAACTGACTTAACCACTTAGCCACATAGACTAATCCATCCTTAGACTGGTCTGAACTGACTTAACCACTTAGCCACATAGACTAATCCATCCTTAGACTGGTCTGAACTGACTTAACCACTTAGCCACATAGACTAATCCATCCTTAGACTGGTCTGAACTGACTTAACCACTTAGCCACATAGACTAATCCATCCTTAGACTGGTCTGAACTCACTTAGCCACATAGACTAATCCATCCTTAGACTGGTCTGAACTCACTTAGCCACATAGACTAATCCATCCTTAGACTGGTCTGAACTGACTTAACCACTTAGCCACATAGACTAATCCATCCTTAGACTGGTCTGAACTGACTTAACCACTTAGCCACATAGACTAATCCATCCTTAGACTGGTCTGAACTGACTTAACCACTTAGCCACATAGACTAATCCATCCTTAGACTGGTCTGAACTGACTTAACCACTTAGCCACATAGACTAATCCATCCTTAGACTGGTCTGAGCTGACTTAACCACTTAGCCACATAGACTAATCCATCCTTAGACTGGTCTGAACTGACTTAACCACTTAGCCACATAGACTAATCCATCCTTAGACTGGTCTGAGCTGACTTAACCACTTAGCCACATAGACTAATCCATCCTTAGACTGGTCTGAGCTGACTTAACCACTTAGCCACATAGACTAATCCATCCTTAGACTGGTCTGAACTGACTTAACCACTTAGCCACATAGACTAATCCATCCTTAGACTGGTCTGAACTGACTTAACCACTTAGCCACATAGACTAATCCATCCTTAGACTGGTCTGAACTGACTTAACCACTTAGCCACATAGACTAATCCATCCTTAGACTGGTCTGAGCTGACTTAACCACTTAGCCACATAGACTAATCCATCCTTAGACTGGTCTGAACTGAGACTCTTTGTGGTTGAATAAAAATCCTACTGTAACGGGTGATTTCGAACCTGGGACTACTCATTTACTAAACAAGCGCACTAACCACGGTGCTATCGAAACTCTCTTCAAACCAAATCCAGAAAAAGACGAAAAAGGTGGAAAAAGGAGAGCTTATAAAGATAGAAAGTCCAGATCAGGAAAATAAAATGAAAATCATGGCATATCCTTTACATGACTTAGCTATCAATAATAATAAACGAGTCATCGATTTGTCTAGGCACCACTTATACGTTCAGTATTTTGTCATTGCATTCTGAACAGTGATGTATATTTTATCGTTCGTAAAAATCCAAGGGAACTAATTTACTTTCAAACTTGCCCTCCACGGAGTTTGAACCAGGTACGCTTAGGTTGTGATCGGGCTCACTACCGCTTAAGCTACAGAAGACGCTCACTCCCAGATCATACCTAATAAAAATTATTCGACAAAGAATCGAAAAAAATACAGAAATTTCTGGAAAACTTATGTTAAAATCATCGACAGACACTAGATATCACAGCATTTTTGACAGATGAGAGAGATCATAGAGTTCAGACCCCCCAAAAAAATTATTAGATCTGGCTTGTTATTTCTCATTATGTGATACCATTATTGTTAATCTACCTGTACTTTTGTGGTTATCAAGATGTAGTACTAATAGTAGCAGACGCCATAATATCAGGAGCGGATAATTTGACCAGTTACTGTGGTAATTATTCGTTGATGGATTCAGAGTTTGCTCAGACTAGTCTCCTGGGGGAAACGCCCACTAGTAATTGGAAAATATAGTATGTATCATTTATGATTCCATCTATAAGGTGTCTAACACCAGCGGTTCTTAAACTTGTGCTTTATGGGTATGTACTGCAAGATTATGTTTGTATGCAGTAATGAATTACTTCGGTGTGTGATGAAGAACTGTATCGATCTGTGTCTCTGTGACGAAGTGGTAAAGCAATTTGTATTGCTCTATAGAGATCGTGCGTTCGAATTCAGACCCTTTCGTTATGTCTGTGAGTTCAGTTTTTTTGTGTGCATTCTTTAGGATTGTTCGGGAGTTCCAGATCACGTACTTTCTGCAATACTCTAGAGGAGGTGGGATGTCAGTTCTGCGGAGAGTCTTTCTTTCTTTTCTCAATCTTGTTTTGTCTCACAGCGTCAGGATAAGAAGAGATTTCTAGAACAAGCCCTTGTGTGCGCTTCATAAATAGTGTATTTGGTCGCGTCTGTTATCTCTCTGATGTCCACCTCTTTTGCGTGGCCAGCCTTTTGCTTTGTATTCATTGTATCGGAACAACACTGGTCTTTGAGATACACTGTCTGTTGGTAATCTGCTTATGTGGTAGAACCATTTAATTTGTTGTTTCTTGTTCAGTACTGATGTTGCAACCACTTCTTGATGTCTTCATTTCTCAGCCGTTCTCTTCTTGCTACCCCGAGCATTCTGCGTAGACGTGGAGAGTGACTGAGCCTTATGAGAAGAGAAAATCTCGGTGAAATAAAGCTATTCCTTGGCTTTTAGACCCCTTTAGATATGCTAATTCATAGTGACAACAGATATCTCTATCTTGAATTTGGTGTACTTCTTCAGGGATCTCTAGTCATGAGTTTAGTTAACTGTGGACCGCACACTGTTCAGTCAGCTTCAGGTCTGTCAGTTTCCCAAAGCTTAGGTTTCTGGTTGACTGGGTGTGACCACATGTTGCTTCTCAACTCACCCAGGAGAGGACAATCTTGCAGTACAGTTCTTGTGTGTTTCGCCAGCTGACACTGGCAAGAGAGCTGTTTGACTTATTACTAGTCTATGTCAGTGTCTGTTAAATCTGCAGTGTCCGGTACGTAAGCGAAATATAATGACCTGGCCTGTTCTTCTTAGGTCTTTGATAAAGTCTTTTGGTGTACAAGTGATGCCTCATACTTTGTGTCTTATTTTAAGAAGTAGTATGATTACCTGTTCTCTCTCTCTCTCTTTATCTCTCTCTCTCTCTGGACAGTTAGTAATATTCATCATATGCTTGTGTTTGATGTGGGTTTTCTCGTAGTTTTCCTTCCTTCTAGCTGACCAGATAGTCTTCATGTGTCCTTCCTTCTAGCTGACCAGATAGTCTTCATGTGTCCTTCCTTCTAGCTGACCAGATAGTCTTCATGTGTCCTTCCTTCTAGCTGACCAGATAGTCTTCATGTGTCCTTCCTTCTAGCTGACCAGATAGTCTTCATGTGTCCTTCCTTCTAGCTGACCAGATAGTCTTCATGTGTCCTTCCTTCTAGCTGACCAGATAGTCTTCACGTGTCCTTCCTTCTAGCTGACCAGATAGTCTTCATGTGTCCTTCCTTCTAGCTGACCAGATAGTCTTCATGTGTCCTTCCTTCTAGCTGACCAGATAGTCTTCATGTGGCAGTTTACCTTCTTCTTTGCCTAGGCTATCAGCTGTTACGTTTCCACTAATATTGTAGTATGATAGTATTCACTGAAAGACTGCTTTCTGGAAGTTATGAGTCATCTTTCCAACAGTCTCCCTCAGATCATTCAATTCAAACTTTCTTCGGAAACTTCAGGGAATCTAGAAGGTCGTAAGAAAAATTCGATTATTTGTTTTAGTGTATCGTTAGAAAAATTCGACAATTTATTCTACTGGATCGTAAAATAATTATAATATTTATTCCTCTGATCGTAAGTAAAATTCGAATATTTATTCTAGAAAATGTAAGAAAACGTCAAAATCTACTATAAGATTGCAAAAAAAAACCCAGCAAAATCTACTATGAAAACTGTTTTTAAAAACGTCAAAATCTGCTATGAAATTGTAAATAAAACGTTAAAATCTAATATGAGAATGTAAAAAAACGTGAAAATCTGCATGGAAATTGTATTTTAAAAACGTCAAACTCTACTATGAGATTGTAAGAAAAACGTCAAAATCTACTATGAGATTGTAAGAAAAACGTCAGAATCTACTATGAGATTGTAAGAAAAACGTCAAAATCTACTATGAGATTGTAAGAAAAACGTCAAAATCTACTATGAGATTGTAAGAAAAAACGTCGGAATCTACAATAAGATCGTAAGAATAATAATTCTAATATGTCAATTATTGATGAACTCTGTACAAGATCAAGGATAAGACAATTGGAAATCTGATACGGCTAAATACTGGTTTCAGAATAGCATATCCTGAAGGTATGTGACATTTACCTCCCTCTTGTTGAGGCGTAGACAGAAAACGATTGAGACATTGATTGTTAGTTATAACTTGACTAAGTTAATAGAATGGAAGTCGATACACACGCAGAGTAACATCCCCTTTTCCTATAGATACAAAAACAAGTCAGTAAGTAAAGAAACCAGTTTTCATACTTAAAAAACCGGTGTTGTTCTCTGAATACCGCTTATTTAGGGCGGTGTAGTGCAAACTACTGAACGTATAAGTGGTGCCTAGAAAATCAATGACTAGTTTACTGTGGTTGATGGCTAGTCCTTTAGAATATGCCACGATTTAAAGAAAAAGTAAGTGGGTGGGGGTATGGTTGAGCCTGTGGAATGTAATGGCTGCACGGCTAGTGCAGTTGTCGCGAAATTGTTCAGGTTAGGATTTTTCTTTATGCCTACGATGGAAAACATATCCTCATTCTACCGGGCGAACGTGTGTTGCCTGACTCGCAAGGGAGCAAAAATAGTAACATTACGACCTATAAGGCATGTCGAAAGAGGCATCTGAGGTAGGGGCATAGTGAAGCTACCCTGTAAATAAAATGCGACGCAGAAGTCGGATGTTTTGGCCTACTTGTAGGCGCATAACTGACACAACGTACAATCGTTCTTAGACTCAGATCACATACAAATGACAAAGAGTGATTTAACAAGTGGTCGATATGGAACGTTCGAAGAAGAAGAAGAAGTATTACCGAGGATTGAACCCGGGTCTCCGAAAGAGAACCCACTCTCTAATTGAGGAATACTGTAAGGGTCGTATGTTAAAAAAATATCTAGACACACGATGAGTGATGTGGTGAACATCGTACCGACCTGCTTTACTTCTCAATGCTTTTTTTTATGTGCATAAATGAGGCGGGGTCGATCTGAGAGCCGTTACAGTCGGATACAGAATTCCATGCCACTATGCAATTAAACGAAGATGGAGATATGTTGGGCACACCTTGAGGAGAAATGATCAAAGAATATCAAAGCAGGCATTGAAGTGGGATGCAAAGGGTTCAAGAAAGAGAGGTCGACCTAAGGAGACCCTGAAATGAACTTTGCTGAGAGGCAGGAAATATCGGTCTCAGTTCCATGGAGGAGATTGAGCGAGTTGCCCAGGATAGAGCGGTATGGAGAAATTACTTGCAGGCCCTATGTAACGTATAACGGTACGAGAGGAATTATTATTATTATTTTATTGCAATTGAACCATGGGCCTTCGAAGCAAGATCACTAACCACTACGCTATCGCAGCTCTCTCACAAGATAATAGGGATTCTCTACCAGCGCTTACTTCCCTAGTCTTTAGCTCTCCCGAGCTTCCCACAAGGCAGTGGACGTGACAGTTGTTGATAGTACCGTCTGCTGTCATAAAATAGCAGACGACACACTTGATCTGACGCAATAACATATGTGGTCTGTGTTTTTGCCTAGCCTGTGCAACTGATATGGGAAATGCGCCTTGTTCATTTCGTACAAATCACCTCTCTATTCTACTATTTCCTCCAAAGGAAAGACCATTCGTTTGAAATCAAACAGGATTTGCAGGGGATGCCAGAAGATAGAATGGAATACACATATAACCATCAACATATATATATATACAGGGGCGGTTCGTCATTAAGGGCCGGTGGGGCCGGTCCCACAAAAATCGAAAGGGGATAACTTCCCGGATTAGACAAATAAAAGTAAATACTCCAAAAACCATGATTTTTTCCGAAAATGTGTGTCAGGCCCCACCAAGAAAAATGACCATGAGCCGCCACTGTATACATATATATATATATAATATACACATAATAATTCCTCTGGTACCATTATACGTTACATTGGGCCTGCAAGCAATTTCACATACGCTCTACCCTATGCAATTCGCTTAATCTTCTCCATGGAACTGAGACCGACATTTCTTGCCTCTATCAACAACATTCGTTTCAGGGTCTTCCTATGGCGTCCTTTTTTTCTTGAACCCATTGCCTCCCACTTCAATGTCTGCTTTGGTATTCTGTGAGAATTTCTTCTCAAGGTATACCCAACATATCTCCATATTCTCCTTCTTATAACAGTTGTTTACTAGTTGTTGGCCAGACATTTCTCCAATTTCATCACTTCTCCTGAATTCGTTCCATTTTATGTTCATTATTTTTCGTAGACATCTTGTTTCAAACGCATTCAACTTGCTTTCTATATATTTAATAATTTTCCAACTCTCGCTGGCATATGTTAGAATTGATACAACATTTGAATTAAAAATTCGTAATTTAGTTTTAATACTATATAACTTGCAGTTTCATATTTTATTTAGACATTTAAAAGTCTTGATATACAAACAAACACAAATTCACTAACTTAAATATCAGAAAAAGGATCACCTTACATTTAAAGTACAGTGTACTGTTACATTTTTGAAATATAATTGTATTTCTTAGCTGTTTACTCATTAGATTTGCAATTTATGTTTCCTGTTTAGTGTTGTGGTTTAGTCTGGGACTGTCGTAGATGGGAAAATGTGACAAAATAATATAGTAGTTGAAAGAAATTAATTTAGTTAGCACAGAAAATACAAGAGTTCTGTCTATTTGTCCAACCTAAATATAATATCTTTTATAGCAGTTAATAATAATTCCTCTCGTACCGTTATACGTTACATAGGGTCTGCAAGCAATTTCTCAGTACCGCTCTATTCTGGGCAACTCTGCTCAATCTCTTCCATGGAACTGAGACCGATATTTCTTGCCTCTCTCAGCAAAGTTAGTTAAAACAATTGTATTATTATTTTTTTTTTTTTTTTATTTTTTTAATGTCTTGCATTTTGTCTGTGAATTTAGCGGTTTAAGGGTTCCCTATGGTTAAATGGTTAAGACTTTGCCTTGCGTTCCGAAGATCGTGAGTTCGAATATGGATCGCGCCGTAATCTTCATGAGAGCATTTTATTCCAGAGACATCTACATTGTTGCAGGAGCTACAAAGTTCGTAGTAAAAAAGTAAAGGAACCCTTTCATACCTCGTGGTATATAGGTCAATACAGTGTTAGGCCTGTATTTTTCATTGTCCGTCGGCACACAATGGGTGATGTGGTCAGCATCACGCCGGCCGCCTTTACTTTCCCAGAGCATGTCTGGTATCCACCAGCCTTGCGAAGCGAGTTCACTAACAACTACGCTACAGCGGCTCTATACAAAGTTCGTGCTTTGTGCATTACTCTCGGCAGGTGATGTTGGCGGGCCATTTCTGCGGAGATGGATCGAGCCAAATGGGGTAAAACTCGGTGCAATAAAGTCAATCCATCGGCCTTAGAGACTTTAAATTTAGTGTTTTAAGACATAATCTATAATGTTGATTGATTTATTGATTCCTTGATTGTTGTGACACTCATCATTGCACTTCGAATTTTAAAAGAATAAATGTTCATATCTTTTCTCATATAGTGAGATCTAGTGGTAGGTGTGAGCTCACACCACCAGCTAGGTAATCTGTACAATTTTGAGAATGGTTAAAATATTTCTATGTTTATATTGTCTATGTTTATAGCACAATATATCTACATTGTGAGCGTCTGTAGCTCAAGTGGTAGTGAACTCAATCACAACCCAAGAACACCTGGTTCAAACTCCGGTGTGGACAAATTTGGAAGCAAATTCGTTTCCGTGGAATTTTTACAAAAGATAAAAATAGACCTCACCGTTCAAAAAGCAATGACAAACTACTGAACGTATTAGTGGTGCCTAGAAAATCGACGACTTGTTTACTGTGGTCGATGGCGAAGTCATGCTAAGGATATGTCATATCTACATTGTCAAGACACTAAAATTATCTCTTTTTAGAATGCAAAATGTCTGCTTTTTTACAGAGAATAATATATATATATATATTTCTTTACAGTGCAAATTGTCTGATTGTCTTTAGTGCACAAAATGGATTTATTTGTTTAGAAGGTAAAGTGTATGTTTTCCTCAATAGAAGAATTATCTGCCTCCAGAGTGAACAATGTATAACATTTTCAGAATTACAAAAACATCCACTATTTTCTTTTTCGATGGATGTTGTTATTGTTAATATTAATATAAAACAGAAATAGTGTTTGTAAGGATGTAACAACTCTTGTTTCTCGATCCCCACTCCCCACAGAGAAGCGCAGCGCAGCTCGTGCTCACTGAAGAGAGGCAGTGACAGATATCTCACGTCACAGAAGTCTCAAGAACTCACAGGCGGCTCGTCCACTCTCTGAGCTCTGTCCGGGAGTCAGCCTCGAGTGTCCTTTGTCGACCTCGTCGTGTGCGACTGAAGTGCATGCATCTTGTTATTTCACACTGCGTTGGCTGCCAACAAACTAAAACGGAACCTAACCCAGCAAACATAGCTGAATAAAAATCTCCAGCATTTGTAATTTGCAAATGTTGAAAACAATTGTTTACAAACGACATTGAAATTTACAGAAATAACAAATATTTCAATACGATGTCTGCAACCTGAACATGCAAATATATCAACCAACGTACATGTCATATAGCCTGGAATACAGACTTAAGAACACACGGTGAGAAGCGTACATGTCATGTAACCTGGAACACAGACTTAAGAACACACGGTGAGAAGCGTACATGTCATGTAACCTGGAACACAGACTTAAGAACACACGGTGAGAAGCGTATATGTCATGTAACCTGGAACACAGACTTAAGAACACACTGCGAGAAGCGTACATGTCATGTAACCTGGAACACAGACTTAAGAACACACTGCGAGAAGCGTACATGTCATGTAACCTTGAACACAGACTTAAGAACACACGGTGAGACGCCCGAGTGATTACCGGGGCCCAAATTTGGGGTGTAAAGAATAGAATCACTGTTACCTGCCACGCATGTCGTACGAGGCGACTAAGGAGGTTTGGCTGAAATCGGATGCACATGTCCTAAACATGTAGAAGTCTATGCGTTTAGGGCCTACCAAACCAATGTGCAACGTATACACGTTCTTGGCAAAGATCAAACTTATCACAAAGAGTGATTAAAATTGGTGTAAAGAACGAACGCAAAGAAGAAGAAGAAGACACGGTGAGAAACGTACATGTCATGTAGCTTGGAACACAGACTCGGTAGTGAGCTCGATCACAAACCCAAGCGTATCTGGTTCAAACCGCGGTGGCAAGTTTGGAAGCAAATTTGTTTCTGTGGGATTTTACAAAAGGTAAAATAGACCTCACCGTTCAGAAAGCAATAGCAAACTACTTATGGTATAAGTAGTGCCTAGAAAATCAACGACTCATTTACTGTGATTGATTGCTACGTCCTTTAGGATATGCCACGATTTTCATTTCATATATATATATATATATATTATTGTACGCATTGTTTCAAATTTTTAAAACTTTTTAATTATATTAATGTTAACTATTTTAATGTAAAATAATCGAATTGGAGGAATAAGTTGAGTAATGAAAATTATTACATTAAAAGTGCAAACAATTTAATATTACATTATTCGTAACTCAGAACTGAATTCGTAAAAACAAGGCATTAAAGCAGAATAATTGACGGAATAATTCCGTCGGATTTTACCCAATATGGCTCGGTCCTTCTCATGAAAAATGGCACGCCAACTCTGGCTCCGGCAACAATTCTAGGGTTCTCTGAAAAACATACACCCGTAAACCGAACAGCGTCGTCAGGATTCGAATCTACGGCCTTCAGAACGCAAAGGTTTAACCACTTAGCCCTCCAGGAGTTTTTATTTGTAAAACAGATACTATAATGGATTGAAACAATGATTTTGATTTGATGCTTTTAGTTTCTTCACTTACAAGATATCAGAAGATACAGTCTTAACCCTTTCAATCGGTATTCAATGTGATACATTTACTTTGCAGTGTTTAATAAATAAGTTATAATACGACCGAGTGGTTACCGGGACCCAAATTTGGGGTGTCAAGAATAGAACCACGGTTACCTGCAACGCATGTCGTAAGAGGCGACTGATGAGGTTTGGCTGAAATCGGATGCACGTCTCCTAAACGTGTTGGAGACTTTGCGTTTAGGGGCCTACCAAACCAATGTGCAACGTATACACGATCTTGGCAAGATCAAACATATCACAAAGAGTGATTAAAATTGGTGGTAAAGAACGAACGCAAAGAAGAAGAAGTTATAATATTTGGCTTGAATTATAGTTTTAAAAATATCACATGCCTGTACATTGGCTCGGAATGGTTAAAGAGTTAAATCTAGACTTTATTGTTCCATAATTAACTTTTTGCCGTTTTTTTACTTCACTTGTTATTCTAACTTTATTTTTTTTTCCGCGAACACCTGAACGGCCCAGCACGTACCCGGGGTGTAGTACACATACCATGGGTTGATCTAAGATGCATATCCCTGCACGTACTCCAATGAGTGGTTATACAAGTAGTTTATATAGAAGCAAATCAAGTCGAAGATTTATGTATTCATCATCTCAATACGACCCAGAAACATTGACAATCAACAAGCAACAACAAGACGAAATTGCAGACTTTGAGATGTGAATTTATAGCAGAAGTGTACAAGAAGAAGAACAAGCGTGGTCTTACAAAATTAAACAATTAAAATGGAACATGCTGCATTGCAGGTCGGCTGGGACAGCCAAAGGCTGACGGAGAGCGAACCCAGTAAACGCTGGCTAAAACTGAACACATCGCCGAAGGATAAGCACCAGAGCTCCAAATGGCGCTGAAGATGTGACGAAACCCACCCATGCTTAGGCTGAATGAATCAGATTTCCACATGAACGAGGTTTATATGGAAATCTGGTACATCAGTCTAAGGGTGATTGCCACAAAGAGAAACAATTAAAAACAATATGTAATACAATTGAAATGAAAACATCTATCAGAATATTAAGAGTATGCGTATTCCCAGTGGTAACATATGGGTGTGAAGCTAGAATATTTAATAAGGTAGTGGGAAAACATATGTGCTTGTGAATACAAGTATTACAGAACAGTTCCCAGGAATACCATGGACATAGAAGAGAAGAAATAGATCTATCCAGAAAGAACTCAAAATCAAAGAAAACTGCTTGATGTTACAAATAAGAATAGGAAAATTTATATATTTTGGACATAAAAAGACACGAAGGATTAGAAAGGACCATTATGAAAGGAGACATCCCGGCAAAGATGAGAAGAGGAAGACCACGGACAAGATGGATTCCGGATGTCATTGATAATTTGAGCATGACAACTGCAGCAAAGTTCTGCTTAGGACAAGCTACTTGATGATGTGATGATGACATGAATACAAAAACAAACGAATTAAGAAATTTTTGAAAATTTATGGAAAAATAGGATATTGTTGAAGAAGGTCAAAAATAGGATATTGTTGAAGAAGGTCAAAAATAGGATATTGTTGAAGAAGGTCAAAAATAGGATATTGTTGAAGATGGTCAAAATAGGATATTGTTGAAGATGGTCAAAATTAGGATATTGTTGAAGGTCAAAATTAGGATATTGTTGAAGGTCAAAAAGAGACAAGTTAAATATTTTGAATACATACCATAACACTGCTAAAAATCACACTAAGAGAGTGGAAGAAGAGGTTGAAGTTATCAAACAAGAAGAAGACATCGGTTTCATTATGTTGGAAATATGAAACAACAAATTGATAAAACAGCACTTTCGTAGAATAAAACTGGAGCAACATAGCAAAGGACAAAAAGTGCTGGTGAAACATTGCAGACGATCTGCGATGTGCAGATGACCCCTATTCAATCAACCAATCAGTTTTGATCAATCTGACCTTACTTTTCCTTACGGAAAAATCCTCACTCATTAATTGTGTCTGCCTGCCTTGTTATCACATGCATTAAATGAATCTGGTTCAAGTGACCAGCAGACCTTAACGTTCTTTATGTTGACACGTTTGCACACACTTTCACGTGACCTGTCCACTTTGTCGCCCATAGTTACATGAGTTGTTTCCCGTCGATCTTCCAATATTTTACAACAATAGCCGTGTTGTCCGACAGATGGGCTGGACGGATGCTTTTGGATCAATGAACTCAGAACGAGCTGTTGTTTGTCTATTGGAAAAGTCCACTCTGGATTGAAAGAGACCAGAAGCTTGACCTGGACACTTTCAAAGAAAGAGACATCACTTCAGAGATTGGTGACCGGATCATTTCAATGACCATCATCACTTTGTGATTCGGACGCGTCAAGTGACCAATTCTGAAGTCAATATCCCGAACACGCGCCATTAAGCTACTGTTGGCGGGAAATGCAGTGTATTAATGAGTCTTACATTTCTTGACTTGCTACATAATAACAGAGTTAGAGTACTAGCTGGTTTTGTTCTTAGAAAAGCTCGTCTGTAGAGCTAGGCAATGGGTACCGTAATAAATACGAGTTTGTGGTTCGAATCCTGTGCTTGGTAAAAAAAAATATTTTCCAGAAGCCCCTAATACTTGTTCTTCTTCATCTTCTTCACATTTCAAGTCCCAACAGTGCACAGGTCTTCAACAAACTTCTTCCAGCTTCTCCTCTCTTCTACCATCCTTTCCAATTCTTGTCATGTTTTACCTATCCTTTTAATATTGGTCTCCAGCTCTCTTCACCCGGTATGTAAAATCCTTCCTCTACTCCTCTTTCCCTGCGGGTTCCAAAACAGTGCCTGTCTGCTTCCAGTCGGTTTTCTCAATAACACAATCAGGTCAATAGGTCACAGTCTATTTTTAGAGCCTCATATAACTTTTGAAAATATAAATTTCGTGAAACACACCCCTAACAAATATGCGTGAGCTTGGCAACCTGATAGTGTAGATTTGAAGGGGCTCGTATTCTGGGCAAGATAGGTTGATAACGTGTCTTTAATGATGACCTTGCCCGTCTGCCCAGCGTGTTCGTAGCGCGTTTGACTACGGCTGACTATCCCTCTGTGTGTGCGGGTTCAATTCCGCGGGATGGCAGAAAAAGCCACAGATTCCCCAGATTTACGGTGTTCGTGGCACCAAACCGAAGGGTTACGATGTCCATGGCACCGAGCCGAAGAGCTGAATAGCTCAAGTGCTTCTGGATCGAGGGGAAAAAAAATGATGACCTTGGCAATCTTGTTCTCAAAAGCGTAAAATATAAAGATATATTTATTGTTTCGTCTAATAGTAATATCAGCCATAAATGTCAGTTATTACTTTGTTAACCAATTTCTGTAACACAATTTTCTAACTGTTCGTGTCAGACAAACAGTCCATTACACTTGTTTCAAATGTTGTTTACATTATTATATTCTTGGACAATTCTACGTGAGAACTTGTTTACAGAGAAAACATAATCCGTTGTAGTGCTTCTTGAATACTTAGTACAGTTTTCTTCCTTGTGTCATGCGTTGTTTTGTTTGGGTTTTTTCGATATATGGGAAGACTGCAGTAAAATCATTATATATTTATTGTCTGACTGTATATGTTATGTATGCCGTATAGGAAGTCTGAATTTCTTGGTTTATTTTGTATCCTTTGCTTGATAAGGGCATTTTGGTCGAAATGTCGATGTATATTGTTTGTTCACTTTGGTAAAACTACTTAGTTTTTACGTGTTCCGCCTTTTTTAAATTTCTTATTTGTATCACAATAAAAACAAGTTTGAAAGTATATTTCTCAAAATGTTAACATATATGTTTATTATTGATGGCATCCTGTTTAGAAAGACAATTGATGCCAATGATGTGCAAAATATCTTTCCCATGCCGGGAATCGAACCCGGGCCGCCTGGGTGAAAGCCAGGAATCCTAACCACTAGACCACATGGGAGAGTACTATTAAACGATATTTGAACATGCTGATATGGAAGGTCCACGCATCTGTTCTACCTTTCTTAACAGTGGATACCTACATAAGAGTACCGTTCGCAAGCTTGGGTGCCAGCGACGTCGTAGGAGCTTCCAGAATACAATTTACAATGACATACTGCCTTAGGATCCCCTGCTGGATTTGATCACGAGTTTGCATCAATCCTATCCTATAATTAGTTTAGCCGCAAAGTAGCGGCATTTTGAAATTAGAGTTTAGCTTCTGCTAATCGAGATTTACCTACCAATTGTCTAGGCTGGCAAAAATCAGTTTTATTTTTGTGTCAGAGCATTCATGTGTAGGGGAAAATGAACGCGCCGATATGCTTGCATGTATGGCTGCTGTAAAAAGTGGACGAGCTATGGACCAGGCTGATGTTATATACTCGAGAGAGAGGACGTGTAAATGATTTAAGTAATAGTGATGAATCTACAACCCTAACCAAACTGCAAAAATTCCAAGTCATGTGTGGTGTAGCTAGATAAAATGACTATACGGTAGCCAAGGAAGAATAGTAAACCAACAAAGAACCGGTGTCGTTAGTTACCACACGCTGAGAGACATACTGAGGAGAAGATCGAAGCACGTATGTACTAATTGGTTTGATGTGCAGTGATGATAATCCGTCGAATAAACTAAAACTATACTATCTACCAAGATTAATGAGCCCTATTTGACCAAGCTACTGGTTTTCTGACGTCAATTACTCGCATTTTTTCTTGTACGACATATATATGTTACTGAATATATTTTCTGACGTCAATTACTCGACATTTTTTCTTGTACACATATATATGTTACTGAATATATTTTCTGACGTCAATTACTCGACATTTTTTCTCTTGTACGACATATATATGTTACTGAATATATTTTCTGACGTCAATTACTCGACATTTTTTCTATCGTGCGACATATATATGTTACTGAATATATTTTCACCTGTGTGGTACCGGGCCCACAACGGAAAGTCAAAGAATAGTACCACTGCGACCGCAAGGCATGTCATAAGAGGCGAGTGATGTAGGACCTAAGGAAGCTACCCTAGTAAATAAAAAGCAATGCAGAAATCGGATGTGCTGGCCTACTTGTAGGCGCATAACGCACAAAGTACAATCGCTCTAAGTTTTGGAATATTGGTGCAGCTCGAAAAGAACGACATACTAAATATGGAAAGAGATTGATAAATCAACATCGAACTGGCGTGTTGGGCCGCTGGACGCTTCTGGATTTGCGGAGATCGGAGCACCTATGGACATGTCCGGAGTGCTATGATGATAGTCATCATATAACTGATAATCGCCCTTAGGCTCAGATAACATACACATCACACAGAGTGGTTAACAAGTGGTCAATGTGGAGCGTTTAAAGAAGAAGAAGGAGAATATAATTTAACATCTATGATGCCCGCGTGCCCAGCGTGTTCGTAGCGCGTTGGAGTACGGGTGACTAGTCCTCTGTAAGTGCGGGTTCAACTCCGCGGACTGGCAGAAAAGCTACAGGTTCCCCAGATTTACGGTGTTCGTGGCACCGAGCCGAAGGGTTACGATGTCCATGACACCGAGCCGAAAAGCTTTCAGCTCAAGTGCTTCTGGATCGAAAAAAAAAAAAAACATATATGAAAGCAAACTTTTCTTTAAAATTCTTTAACATCTATAAAAGTGCTTCTTATTATTGAACCATTTTTTCATAAAGTAGCATTTTCATACTTTATGGTATTAAGTGCATACCACTTCATATTTCTATATACCCTAGTATGTAGGAGGTTGGAGGGTCAATTCCTTTCCCCACGTGTGGAACGTCGAGTGTGGGATTGAACCTATTGAGTCCGAGTTGATAGGCTAACGATTAAGCTAATCTGTCCCACAAATACAAATCAAACTAAAATATTTCGGCCACATATAGCTAGAGAGATAACACATTGATACAACCATTATTCAAGGTTAAGGTTGAAGAACGGAGTGGAAGAAGAAGACAAAAGCGTGGGGGAGAAACATCTAGGGATGGACAAATTACAGCCTGGCAAAGCGCAACATCAAGACAAGGAGTGGACAAATTACAGCCTGGCAAAGTGCAACATTAAGACAAAGGGTGGACAAATTACAGCCTGGCAAAGCGCAACATCAAGACAAGGAGTGGACAAATTACAGCCTGGCAAAGTGCAACATTAAGACAAAGGGTGGACAAATTACAGCCTGGCAAAGCGCAACATTAAGACAAAGGGAGGACAAATTACAGCCTGGCAAAGCGCAACATCAAGGCAAGGAGTGGACAAATTACAGCTTGGCAAAGCACAACATCAAGGCAATGGGCAATAGACAATGGAGGGCCACTGCAGACAACCTTCGGTGCGGAGACAGCATTTGATAATAATGATGATAATGATGATGATGATTCCTGGTTCATCATTTTGTGCAGGCAATGTACCACTTCCAACTTAACATGAGCTAGATTCATAATCGTGAATTTTTTTAAGCTGTCATTAGAATTATGTTCAAATCCCTCCAAAGCAAACACTCGCCCTGATCTGACCCCCCACTCAATTTTCGTTAAATTATCAACGGACCTTGTGGGCAGGCATATGTTTCTAAATTCCCAGATTTCATTCGAATATTGCCTGGCATAGTAGTCAACTGTCGGCCGATCTAAAGAGAGAGAGGAAGAGAGATAGACCAGCAGCAGGCAAAGAGCGAGATGAGCTATTTTCCTACAGCTAAAAGGGGTTGAGCCCTTCAGGCGATTACTTCTTCTTCCCCTTTGTCAGCAGGTCAAAGCAATGTGACACTGTTATCTACGGCCGCCGCCAAAGTTTTCTATCTTTTATTCAAGCTCTGAAGTGACAATGGATTAGGTTTCCTTCAATTACCCACTGACATTGTAAATTTACTGTAGCGGCTGTCCCTAGTGAAGACTGGTGATCCTTCGACTGATGAAATTGACCATATCAATCCGGCATTGTAGACACGTGCCTTAGCACGGGTATAGTTCCCCCGGGATGTTTTTCTTCTATCTGCTAGCGGCGACTGGTTATCATCTCTTAGAGTGGTCTAAGTTTTGGAAATTGACAGAAAGAACGTCACTGGTTTATCGTCGTATCTGATCTGGAGTTGTCTTTGCTGTCAAGGTTTACCGTCATTCTTCTCAAAGTAGACATACACACAAGCCAACACATACATGATCTAAAGCTACACACATAACACAAATACAGCTCTAACACATACATACACACAGCTAACACATACACCACAAGTCTAAAACAACGTACACACAAGCTAACACATACACGATCTAGAGCTCAACACACTACACACAAACAACACATACACACAAGCTAACACATATATACACGCTAACACATACACACAAGCTAACAAATACACACAAGCTAAAACATACACAGGCGAATCCTGTTTCTTCTTCCTTAAATCTTCATAGCACCGTCTGTGCGTTGTCGAGGCACACGAGGACAGCAAAAAATAGTAACACTGCGAACTACAAGGCATGTCGTAAGAGGCGACTGAGGTAGGAGCCTAGGGAAGCAACCTTAGTAAATAAAAAGCGTTTTAGAAATCGGATGTGCTGGCCTACTAGTAGGCGCATAACTAGCACAATGTACAATCGCTCTCATGTTCAGATCACATACAAATCACAAAGTCATTTAACAAGTGGTCGATATGGAGCGTTAGAAGAAGAAGAATGAGGAAAGAGAACATACTAGAAACATTGATGGAATACATCAGGAACCTCTATGATGATGACAGATCCGAACCAGAATACAATAACCATGTCATACTCAATATATTTTTACACACATTTTCTACAGAACAATATGCATCAGCGATGTCTATCCAACGTAATGTCCGTGGGCGCCATGGCGTCCGTGTTATACATTCATGGCGCCCTATTTTAATCCACCTGTTTTACGGCTAATCCGATTTTAAGAAAAACTTTTTCAGTTTTTTTCGTTATTTTTTGAGCTCTCACATGAACACAATCTTCTCACTTTTACAGTCGTATTTTATTTTGTAACAATTCTACTGCCGAGTGCAGTTTTTTTCAGAGACCCCTAGGATTGTTACTGGAGCTACGGAGTTCGAGCTTTGTGCAATACTCTCGGCAGATGGTGTGCCATTTCTACGGAAAGCGACAGAGCCATATGGGATAAAACCCAGTGCAATGAAGACAATCATTCAGCTTTATACTGCCCCTAACACAACCATTTGCTTTATACTGCCCCCTAACACAACCATTTGCTTTATACTGCCCCTAACACAACCATTTGCTTTATACTGCCCCTAACACAACCATTTGCTTTATACTGCCCCTAACACAACCATTTGCTTTATACTGCCCCCTAACACAACCATTTGTTTTATACTGCCCCCTAACACAACCATTTGCTTTATACTGCCCCCTAACACAACCATTTGCTTTATACTGCCCCTAACACAACCATTTGCTTTATACTGCCCCTAACACAACCATTTGCTTTATACTGCCCCTAACACAACCATTTGCTTTATACTGCCCCCTAACACAACCATTTGCTTTATACTGCCCCCTAACACAACCATTTGCTTTATACTGCCCCTAACACAACCATTTGTTTTTAGCCCCTAACACAACCATTTGCTTTATACTTCCTTACAACATTTGCTTTATTGCCTAACACAACCATTGCTTATACTGCCAAACACATTGTTTATACTCCCTAACACACCATTTGCTTGTATACTGCCTAACCGACATTTGCTTTATACTGCCCCCCTAACACAACCATTTGCTTTATACTGCCCCCTAACCACAACCATTTGCTTTATACTGCCCCCTAACACAACCATTTGCTTTATACTGCCCCAACACAACCATTTGCTTTATACTGCCCCCTAACACAACCATTTGCTTTATACTGCCCCTAACACAACCATTTGCTTTATACTGCCCCTAACACAACCATTTGCTTTATACTGCCCCTAACACAACCATTTGTTTTATACTGCCCCTAACACAACCATTTGCTTTCTTACATTGTAAAAGCGTCGCCATCTTAACTATATAAATATTACTACTAATATTACTATGATGAGCGTATGGAGAGAACAAGACATATTCAAGAGAACTAAGAGGTTACAAAAATATGCTGGTAATGGATAGGACACACATTGAGAAAACTAGAGAAGAATATAATAAGAAGGATCCTTTTCTGGACCACACAGGGACAGTGAAAGGGAGGCCCAGAAATACACGGAGACGAGATTTGTAGGCAGAGATCAACAATATAAATAAGAACTGGAGGGTGCTGCAGGAGATAGCTAGAGATAGGAAGAATTGACATGAGTTGGCTGAGGGTCTATGCCCCAATCGGGGTTAAAAAGGCATGAGAGAGAGATTGATATTATTATTATTAGTAGTAATAGTAATATTGCATACGTTGCATGGCAACTGCGCCTCCATAACCGTCAGTCAGATGCGCCCCAATATATAAAAACGTTAAACAGCACGGCTCTACATTATGGTTCTATATTCAAATATGTCGTCAGTTCAAATATAAAAATGCCGTATCGATACTTCATTGACCCAATAAGTAATCAAGATCTCATATAAGAGATTCGGAAAGTTAATTTCGTCAACGGGGCCTCCCGACTCAATAAAACTTGATTTTCTAATCATCAAAATCAACACTGCAAGACAAAAAAGGTCGACGTTGAGTTTAACACCCATGAGCACACAGAACGGACACTCAGAGACCCCGTTAATCATCGAAGACCCTAAAAAACAAAGAAGGGCATCTCTGAAGGTTAACAAAGGCGAAGGGACGCGACTCTGGGGCTATCAGAGACAGACGTCAAACAAATCTTGAAGCGAGGGAAAGCCAGAAGTGAAATAATCTCTAAATCGAAGGCGAAAACTCAATTTATTCTAGAAGGCCAGAGAACTATTGTTGGCTCATTAGACGGGCAATAAAATTAATGAACATTGCACGAGCACTCTTTCTCTCCAGTTGTTTCATGCAACGCGGACGTTTCATTTCGCCAAGACAGAATATGTGCAATGTGCGGGAGTGAGTCGAGGGAATGGTGGGGCCCAGGGGTTAAGAAAGGACACTACTTTCTGCATTATTGGGGGAGGTTTTGAATTGGGAAACAAAGAACACAAGTTAGCAACTTCTATGGTCACTTTCTTGCAATTCCCACCAAGTCCAATACCCTTTTTTTTTAATTTTTCTTTTATACTGCTACACACACCCCAAAAAAAAAATTATTTCAAAGACAGATTAAAAAATTTATAGTGAAGTCTGCTGTTAATTTTTCTTCTTCTTACTTTTTTCTACACCTTTTATTCTTAATCTGTTTTTCTTCCTACCATCTTCTGCTTCTTTTTCCATCGTATCTACATTTCCCGTTTTTTCTGCTTTTCTTAATTTCTTCTGTTTCGTCCTTATTCCTTCTTATGGTTTTTCTCTTTTCTTCCTGCTTTTCCGTTTCGTCTTAGTCCTATCGCTGTTTTCTCGTCTCGTGTTTGCTCTTTCAGGTTGTTTTTTCCCTTCATATATTCATCTGCTTTATACATCACTTCTTATGTTTTCTCTACACTCCTTCTGCTATGTTTATTCCTTCTTCTGTTCCTATCTTTGTCTCTTATCTTATATTCTTTTCTTTTCTCATTCTTATTCCGTTTCATTCATTCTTTATTGGTTTTCTCCTCTCTTTTCTTTTTCTCCTCTCTTTTCTGTTTCGTCTTCTTTCTATCTCTGTTTCTTTCTGTTTGCATTTTTCCTGTTTCTCTATTCATTCTTTGTTTTCTTTTCTGTTTGCTTGTTTTCTTGTTTCTTCTTCATTCTTCTGTTTTCTTTTCTGTTTGCTTGTTTTCCTTGTTTTCTCTTCATTCATTCTTCTGTTTTCTGTACATTTCTTCCTCTCCCTTCATCCTTTCTCCCGTTTCTCATTTAGTTTCTTCTGTGTTATTCTTAACCCATCTACTGTTTTCTCTTCAACACTTCTTCTGTCTATTCATCCTTTCTCCTGATTTCTCCTTATCTCTTCTCTTTTCCTTTCTTTCATCCCTTCGTATGTTTCCTCTTCATTTCTTTTGTTTTTTCCCTGATAATTCGTTCTTCGTCTTGCTAATCACCGCTACTTGTTTTCTCTCCATCTCTTCTTCTGTTCATTATTCATCTCTTTTTTTCTTTACCTGATAATTCTTTCTCCTTCTTTCTCTCCATCTCTTCTTCTGCTCCTTGTTCATTTATTCTTCATATTTATATTTATCACTCTTTCTCTCACTTTCATATAATTACTAAAAGACTTCTCAACACAATGACCCCTCCACACAAAAAAGCGAGTAACAACAGAACAGCGAAAATTGTACTACAAGAATTGTAATGAAGATATGGTTCGCAAAAAAAAAGGCCGCAAGGAGAAAAGAGAAGATAATTAAACACACAGAAAAAAATGCGTCTGTTGTAAAAGAAAGGACTGGGCAGAGATTCGACATGACTCGCGAACAGGTTTTGGGTAGTGTTTGGGTTATAATTTATATCCTTGGACTCTGCAATCTCCTAAATTGAAGTAGGGATCATATTATGAACACGTTCGAGTAAAACACCGCTTGTCATTGACACATTATGTAGCCACTACACTGTTACTATCGATGAACCTGTCTACATCTGAATCATAGGAGAATGTGTGGGTGTTTCTGTGGTGATTACAAACCCTGTGTCATTATGTGGCATCTATTGAGAAGAGACAATACATCTTCTTCTTCGAACGCTCCATATCGACCACTTGTTATCCATTCGTTGTGATTTGTATGTGATCTGAACTTAAGAGATTGTACGATGTGCCAGTTATGCGCCTATAAGTAGGCCAGCACATCCGATATATGCGACGCTTTTTATTTACTAGAGTCCCCTAGGCCCCTATCTCAGTTATTTCTTACGACATGCCTTGTAGGTCGCAGTGTTTCTATTCTTTGATCTCCTTGAGGGCTCCGGTAACACACAGGCAATTAAGACTTATTGGACGGCAGACATAACATATACGATCACACAATAAATCGTTAACGATCGTAACAAAACATATACGATCACACAATAAATCATTAACGATCGTAATATAACATATACGATCACACAATAAATCATTAACGATCGTAAGATAAGAATATGTTGAAGGGGACTGAACATCTATGAATCTAACCAAAGTGCAACAAGGTCGGTTCTTAAACAAGAAAAAAACTGAATAATACATTTCTTCTGTGTCTCCGATAGGATTAGAAACTCGATCTCCTCTACGTTTAGTTCAAGGATCACTGGAGAATAGCCTGATCGTTCCCATGTGGTAGATACGAACCCACTTCTTGTGAAGCGTAAGGTGAGAACCATAGAGGGTCACAGCTGAACTGAAATAGCTATATTTTGTTTAACCCTTAACTCCGTAACTTTTTTTTAAACCTCCAGAAGCATTTATATTGTAAAGTATACTATATTAGCCGGTATACTAGCTTTGCGTCATCTTAAAAAATACTGCGAGCCGTTATATCGGCTCAGGTGGTCGAATGGGTTAATGAATGCAATGAACTGGTTAAATAAGAAAAAAGAAGTATGAATAATAATGGCCTTACTTGTGTTTCAATTTATGAAGGTGGTAACTTTGTGGCACGGGTAAATGGTCGGACTTGGAGGAAGGTGACATTGCTTCCGAAAACATACTCAATGCATCTAATTTCTTTAGAGTTGTGCACGATGGTTTACTGATGTTACAAGTAGTGGTAGTGATGGCAGTATGGATGATATTGCTGCTGCTCTTCTCAGTGGTGCAGATGGCGTACTTGTCCTTTCTGGGCCGACTTTTCCTCCTCGACCTGGCCTGTATAATTGAGAGAAAGCAAAGGCGAAGTTGAAAGTCAGCCCAGATCAGACAAGTGTACGCACGTGAGTACTCACAAACAATCAGAAGCTGGGAAGCAGTAGTTTTGCGCATGCGATAAGGAAAAGCGATAAAGCTAGAAATTACAAACATGAAAATTAATACAAAAAAAAGTGACTGATAAAAAATAATTAGGAAGACAGAATATGGCGGTATAAGTCATCTGGAAATGCAATAAGTAATTGATTAAGAGCGGTAGGTTTAATAATTGCTAATAATTTGATACGAGTACTGCATTTATTATTAACAAATAGTTATAATTAAAATAATTATAAGAAGAAAGTGTTGAATATATCAATTGAGAATGAGATCATTGTATCAAGCTTTGTGTAGCTAGGAAATAGAATAGCCAATGATCTATCTATCTATATCATATCCGTGTCTGATTTGACACATTCTGCTCTTACAAGAGATTTCGATTTGTTTGTTTGTTTGCTTGTGAATTAATCCTTTATGTGGTCGAGGCACGCCCTTTCAACCTAAGACGGTGTCTTTTTATTACATCAGAACGTATTGGCTTTTTTTTTTTAGTGTGGCTTTGCGGCCTGTGTCTAATGCTAAAACAGACTGCTTGTTGAGTATTGTGTTCCGGTATGTCTTAGTTCCGAGAATGACTTTTGTGTTGATCCACTGTTGCCGTTCTCAAAATAGGGGAAGACTGCAGTAAAACTTGGTAAAATAGCGAAACACGTACAAACAAAGTACTATAGTTTTACAAAATACAGAAACAGTGACGATAAACAGCAACGTTTCGACCAAAAGCCTTTATCAAGCAAATGATACAACAGGAGTGACGAATTTCACAGAACACTTACAAATGGACGATTACAGAAACATTCAAACGTATCTAATGAAAATCTGGGAATAAAAACGAATAACGAAATAAGTACAACACAAAACTAGAAGTGGAAAAGAAGATAAACAATATACAATCAAGTGGAAATATAAATTATATATATGAAGCAAATACACATATAGATTACAAGGCATGAGATGAAAGTACTAAGAAGCATAGGAATGTAATGCGTTGAGTCCAAGAGGCCGCAACGTACCATATAACGAAATAAAACGGTTCTCCAGAGCAAATCGACTACGATCATCAGAGGAACATGATCGGATGGCTGTGACCTGGACATCCCAAGCTCCTGAATGGCCAGTATCATTGAAATGAGTAGCTACAGGAGTCACAGAGCATTGGCGTATATCGCGCAAGTGTTGGGCGAATCGGCCACTGAGTCTCTTGCCAGTTTCCCCAATATAGGCCTTGTTGCACCGCTTGCAGGTATTGGCATAGATAATATTCCGGGACTCGCACGTGAAACTGTCTTTAATAACAAAAGTCACGTTTCTCTGTGACCCCTGTAGCTACTCATTTCAATGATACTGGCTATTCAGGAGCTTACGATGTCCAGGTCACAGCCATCCGATCATGTTCCTCTGATGATCGTAGTCGATTTGCTCTGGAGAACCGTTTTATTTCGTTATATGGTACCTTGCGGCCTCTTGGACTCAACGCATTACATTCTATGCTTCTTAGTACTTTCTCATATCATGCCTTGTAATCTATTTGTGTATTTTCTTCATACATGTATATATAATTTGTATTTTCACTTGATTGTATATTGTTTCTCTTCTTTTCCACTTCTGGTTTTGTGTTGCACTTATTTCGTTATTCGTTTTATTCCCAGATTTTCATTAGATACGTTTGAATGTTTCTGTAATCGTCCATTTGTAAGTGTTCTGTTGAAATTCGTCACTCCTGTTGTTCGTTTGCTTGATAAAGGCCTTTGGTCGAAACGTTGCTGTTTATCGTCACTGTTTCTGTATTTTGTAAAACTATAGTACTTTGTTTGTACGTGTTTCGCTACTGTGCCGTTCTGCAACTTGTATACCAATTGTTTTTCCCGTATTTTTTTTTCCGCACTGACAAAAAAGTTAATTGCATACCCTTTACAGAACATTGCTAATCAACTACGGCATTTTAACGCTGTTTGTGATTTTTCAGGCATTATTACGTTCAGTAGTTTGCCATTGCTTTCTGAAGGGGTGGCGCCATCGTCCTTTGTAAAATCCGCGCGAAACAATTTGCAACCAAATTGTCCGCAGCGAGATTCGAACTCAGAACGTCGGGGTTAATAGACAGTCACTATCCCCTAAGCTGTTGTTATAATTCTTCGAATATATATATATATATATATTTATTTTTTCGTTGACTCGCTATGAAGTCAAGCCTCCGCCTGATTTTTGCGTGACGGCATGCTTGCCTTACTTCAACCTCAGAGGTTTTTATGAATTAGAACTCCAAGTAAAGAATCAGGGTCTCCTGTAGATCAACCGCGTACTGTGTGCACACCGATAAATTTTGGCATAACTGGCATCGAGCACTGGAATTTCTGTCTATGGCACGAAATCACTATATTATAAACTTCACTATCGGGGATTCCCATTATAAAAATAATATTTCAGAATAATGAAGATATCAACATAAATGTTATATTTTTTTTAAAGCAACCCTTTTTATACAATGAGTTATATACAGTAACTGTGTTAGACCCGTATTTTTCTATATTTCTTCACAGTGCTGTTCATGTTACCAAATTGAGGCTGAGTCGATCTTAGAGCCGTTCACCATCATAAACCGGAACTTGGATTCCATGACAGTAGTCCTGAAAAACTCTCTATTCTGTACAAGTTGACCGGCCCCAGCAGCAGTCATTCTCAAATCGTCAATGACATATTGCACTCATCGTTTTCTAGGTCTTCCTTTCATTCTTCTACCAGGCTCCATTCCTGAGCCGTTATTATCGGGAAAATGTCCACGCCCACTTTAGAATTGAACCCTGCCTACTAGCCGAAGAAGCGAGTTCACTGACAACTACGCTACTGCGTCTGTCGTCATCTTCACTAACAACTACGCTACTGCGACATCTTCACTAACAACTCGCGTCTGCGACATCTTCACTAACAACTACGCTACTGCGACATCTTCACTAACAACTACGCTACGCATGCGTCATCTTCACTAAAACTACGCTACGCGACATCTTCACTAACAACTACGCTACTGCGTCATCTTCACTAACAACTACGCTACTGCGACATCTTCACTAACAACTACGCTACTGCGTCTATCATCATCTTCACTAACAACTACGCTACTGCGTCTGTCGTCATCTTCACTAACAACTACGCTACTGCGTCATCTTCACTAACAACTACGCTACTGCGTCATCTTCACTAACAACTACGCTACTGCGTCTGTCATCATCTTCACTAACAACTACGCTACTGCGTCTGTTGTCATATTCACTAACAACTACGCTACTGCGTCTGTCGTCATCTTCACTAACAACTACCCTACTGTGTCTGTCGTCATATTCACTAACAACAACGCTACTGCGTCATCTTCACTAACAACTACGCTACTGTGTCTCGTCATATTCATAACATACGCTACTGCGTCATCTTCACTAACAACTACGCTACTGCGACCAATATTTACATAATTTTGTCAAATTTTACATGAACCTATTTTTTTTTCGATCTAGAAGCACTTGGGCTTTCAACTCTTCGACTAGGTGCCATGGACATCGTAACCCTTCGGTTCGGTGCCACGAACAACGTAAATCTGCAGAACCTGTGGCTTTTCTGCCAGTCCGCGTAATTGAGCCGCGCTCACAGGGGATTTGTCACCCACTTTCCAACGCGCTACGAACACGCCGGGCAGTCGGGCACATGAACTCTAATAAAACCACTTACACAAATCTACAACATTAACCGGATCAAAACTTTTCTTTTAAAAAAAACCACTTTCAAATTGACATCTTAACTCTTTCTATACCAGGAACGTTATTGAGTTCTGACTCCAATCGTTTTATGACCCACATTTTTATCACCCACAAATTTTGTGTTGACTTTTGTTTACAGTAGGTATCACACCAATATAAATAATAACTTCTCTCGTACCGTTATACATTACATAGCGCCTGTAAGTAATTTCTCCTACGCTCTGTCCTGGACAACTCGCTCAATCTCTTCCATGAAATTGAATCCGATATTTCTTACCTCTCTCAGTAACGTTCGTTTCAGGGTCTTCCTATGGCGTCCTCTTTTTCTTGAGCCCTTTGCTTCCCACTTCAATGCCTGCTTTGGTATTCTGTGATAATTTCTTCTCAGGGTATACCCAACATATCTCCATATTCTCCTTCTTATAACAGTTGTTTACTAGTTGTTGGTTGGTCAGACATTTCTCTGATTTCATCACTTCTGAATTCGTCCCATTTTATGTTCATTATTTTTCGCTTACATCTATTTTCAAATGCATTTAACTTGCTTTCTATATCTTTAATTATTTTCCAACTCTCGCTGGCATATGTTAGGATTGATACAACATTTGAATTGAAAATTCGAAATTTAATTTTAAAACTATATAACTTGCAGTTCCATATTTTGATGTTGCTTTGACAATTCGTAGAATAATTTTTTTTTAAACATTTCCACACCAACATACACGTATTTACTCAAAGAGTTTTTAAGCCAAAGGATGGATTTAATTGCACCCGGTTTTACCCTATATGGCTCGGTCCCTCTCCGTAGAAATAAAACGCCACCTGCCGAGAGCACTGCACAAAGCACGTACTCCGTAGCTCTACCAATAATCCTAGGAGTCTCTGGAAAAAATGCACAGGTGAACAGATCGTCGTGATCCGGATTCGAACCCACGACTTTCGACTCGCAATGCAATGGCGTAACCCCTTAGCCACATACACATTTTTATTTTATTTTATTATTTATTATATCATTCATAGATAATATAAAAACTTGGATGATTTAGGACAAAGAGAAAGAAAGAACGATGTGTGAAAAGCTACTATAGTGACTGATGGTGTGATTGGCGCACATTTCTACGCCACGTTATTGGTTAGTGGTATGGATTGAGTTAAAGCAAGTAGAAAGAAGGAGAGGAGAATGATGACGATGATGATGGTGCTGATAATGATGATGATGAAACAGTAGAAGATACAGATAAAAGAAGAATGGGAAGAAAAAAAATATAAATTTCTGCTAATGAAGATAACAATCCTGAAAGATGTGAAAAAACAAAACAATTCGGATTTTGTTCTGAACTGCCCTTTTTAGCTGCGCCATAGCACAAAGTCAAGATGATTTTGTAGACTTATTAAGGTGGTCCTTGGACTGGAATACTTTAGAAGAGAATAACAATGCCCCATCATCAGAATCGACAGATTTCGTTTCTTGGAGAGTGCTGGAGGGGACAGAGCCGTGAAAACGACACCATTTGATCTTACGTAACCTTCATGTTTCTCTATCGTCCTTCACTTTTTTCTTCTATCTTAGTTAATGACCTCTTTGCGTATTCTTGCAGCATTCGTTGCGTTTCGACAAGACGTGTCATACCGTTGCTAACGCAATAAAGTCGCCCTAGCCAGTTCTGTTTTTTCTCATTGAAACCAAAGACGTGGATGCTAAGTTTTCTCTTTTATCGCTCGTTAGTCTTTCCTTACAGTCATCACAACAGTCTCAACCCTCCTGGGCTCTGGACACAATGCAGCGGACGTCTTTGGGCTAGCTTTTAGTCACGGTACAATCGGTCCTTAAACTAGCTCTTAAGGAAATACCAAGCAGCCAATTATGCAAGGCGCTCGTCTTAAAAATCGCCTCACACGCGTCTGGCACAATGGTGAAAAAACCTTGAATTGAAAAAAAAATGTTTCGGCTATCGGTTTTCAACAACTCCAAGAAACTTGCTGTTAACGAATGGACCCTGACTACGCCTATACAACAAACTACTAGAGCAGTCAACGCTGCTAACAAAGTTGGACAATGGCTAAGTGGAGCACGTCATAAGAGAAAAACCCCTTCAGGAGGTCATAATAGCTTCAAGTGTTTGGCAAACAAGGGTCTGTCCGAGTCGGCATCTTCCCCATCGTCGAAGATCCAACAAAGGAAAGTGAAAAGAAGTTCCGAGGAGGGTAAGGTGTGTAAGGAATTAGAAAATTACTGGTTGTAATCACGTAATCTTACACCGTCCCTCCCAGAATGTGCGTGACCTTAACTATGACCCGTGACCTTAACTAAGAGGTCAAACACGGCTCTGTCATCTGTCTCGGATATTCGAGAAAACTAAGTAGCCAGCGTTAGAACGACGCACATTTCTTTGCCAGTTTTATTTTAATTTCAAGCGTTTGTTTGTTTGTCGTATTCAAAACGTCAGAACCCTTTTCTTGCGTAACTCTGCAAGACAGTTCCCACTCACCAGAGAACAGCTTTTGAATTAGGATGTATAATCTATTATGACTGGACCCAAACGTTCTGTTCGGATTCCACCCTATCAGATAGCCCTCGGTGCAGTGCTTGGGTATTGTCCGCAACCTAGCTGCAGTAGAAAAAAAGTACTCGTATCATCAACGGATCCATTTACTGAAGACACCTGAAAATGACAAGGCGGGAAAAATGGTCCAAATTGATGAAAAATTGTGTTTGTTATTTGTTTTTTACTTTTCCTTTATGTGGTGGCAGTGCATATAATTAATTAGGCAAAATCCACTGTTTCAGTTGATGTTATTAGAAGAATACCATGCATGATATTCACAATTTACTGAACGAGACTGAAAACATATGGGTCTACCCGGAGTGTAATAACTTCGGTTCTGTTAACTCTCTAATTAACTAACAAACTAGAAGACTATCATAAGACAACAGAACAGATCGTGCTTGACAGCTCTGCTGCTGGTTTACTGTTCCTCTGCTTCTTCTTCTTCTTCGAGCGCTTCATATCGAACACTTGCTAACCACTCTGTGTGATTTGTACGTGATCCGAGTCTAAGAGCGATTGTACGTTGTGCCAGTTATACGCCTACAAGTAGGCCAGCAGATCAAATTTCTGCGATGCTTGTTATTTACGAGGGTAGTTTCCCTAGGTCCTATATCAGTCGCCTCTTACGACATGCCTTGACATACCACAGTGGTACAATCAATTCTTTGTTTTCCTTGCATGCCCCGGTACCGCACGAGTGGGATTACTGCTCAAGTAATGAGGAACAGAGAACAGATACGTGGTCATAACCATTATCATTCTTGAACAAGGTCTTTGAAAACAGTAACACTCTAACGTTGAAAAAAAAGGTTATTAAATGATTGAGGCGGAGATCGGAGCACATATGGACGTCTCCGGAGTGCTATGATGATAGTCCTCATATAACTGATAACCTGCTGCCTTGCAGGTCGGCTGGGACAGTTAGCAAAGGCTGACGGAGAACAAATCCAGTAAACGCTGGCTAAAACCGAACACGTCGCCGAAGGATAAGCACCAGAGCTCTAAATGACGCTGAAGATGTGACGAAACACACCTATGCTAAGGCTGCGTGAATCAGATTTCCACATGATTGAGATTTATAGGAAATCTGGTACATCAGTCTAAGGGTGATCGCGAGATATATATAACTGATAACCTGTAAAGTATAGACGATTGACGTGATGTCGACCACATCCCACATCATGTGTCAACGCTCAATTATTTTTTTTTTAAATACGGACCTAACAATATACTGACCCAATCGCCCGAGTGGTTACCGGGCCCAAATTTGGGGTGTTAAGAATAGAACCACTGTTACCTGACATGCATGTCGTAAGAGGCGACTAAGGAGGTTTGGCTGAAATTGGATGCATGTGTCCTAAACGTGTAGAAGTCTATGCGTTTAGGGGCCTACTAAACCAATGTGCAACGTATACACGTTCTTGGCAAAGATCAAACATATCACAAAGAGTGATTAAAATTGGTCGTAAAGAACGAACGCAAAGAAGAAGAAGACTGACCCAATATATACCTCGAGGTATCAAAACGGGCTCCTTTATTTTACTTTTATGAAAACTGACCTGGACAAATTTGAGCGATGTCCATGACAGATACTTGAAACCCACCATTTCTCGAACATCTGCTCTTCTCATTAATTATCTTCACATGTATTACGTTACTCGTTGCTTAGCAACCGAGCACAGATAATAGTTCTGCTTAATTACAGAATACAAAACATAATCAAATGATAGAGCCATATGAGTTATCCGATATCAAATTATCACATGATCAAGTTATCCATTAAACAAGGAAAGATTACGTGTGTCCGCATATTTTTAACATCAAGTTTGTTATAGCCAACAACGGGAATAGTTACAGCAAATATCGAAACACAATAATCAAGCACTTTAAACTTGTGATGGAGTCATCTCTCATGCCAGACATGCGCGGAGCTCTTGTTTGTTCATTTTCCTATTAGCATCGTGTTTGTTTATAGTCACTTTCAAGAATAGACCCCCGGCTTGATATTTTGTTAGTTAATACATTTTGAGGACTACTTAAACGATTTACACGAAGAAAGCTTCAACGATAAGATCTGTCGATTACTTCTAAACGCTGCTATTCTCTCTCTCTCGCTCTCTCGATCGTTCTTTTTCGGCCATTTTGATCATTCTTATTGTGATATATAAACAGCCTTTGCCAAGAACGTATTTTACGTCACATCTTCAGTACCATTTTGAGCTCTGGTGCTTATTCTTCGGTGATTTGTCCGATTTCAACCAGCGTTTGCTGAGTTCGCTCTCCGCCAGCCTTTGACTGTCCCCAGCTGACCTGCAAGGCAGCAGGTTGCTGCTATTCTTATGGCCTCGGCTGCGTAGAGGTTAGGTGCTTGTCTCTAGTTACAAAGGTTCGCTCCCTCGTAGAGCTATCGAGATATTTTTCCAGAGATACATAATCTCAGTGTAAGTGAGATCCAGTTCCTAGTAATATCGGAGACGGACGATAAAAGGTAGGCCCCGTGTACAAGTTGAGCTCGTAAAAGAACCTTTGGCAGTTCAAAATCGAGAAGAGCAGGCTGGGAAGCCGCTGCGCGTGAAAAATTAAATACGAAGATTAAAATAAGAAAATTTCTACAAAAATTTTCACCATCTCCTAAATTACATCGAGGACTCTCGCAGGTGCTACAGAGTTCGTGCACTGCAGCTGAGATCGTCATGTCTAAGAAAGAGATCGAAGCACACATAGTTACTCCCTGAAATGCAATGATGATGGTTCTTGCAATAGGTCAATCAATCAATTTATTTTAATACATTGTGGAATACATTGTGGAAGACATTGTGGAAGATATTGTGGAAGATATTGTGGAAGACATTGTGGAAGATATTGTGGAAGATATTGTGGAAGACATTGTGGAAGCTATTCTGGAAGATATTGTGGAAGATATTGTGGAAGACATTGTGGAAGATATTGGGGAAGACATTGTGGAAGATATTGGGGAAGACATTGTGGAAGACAGACATTGTGGAAGAAAGACATTGTGGAAGATATTGTGGAAGATATTGTGGAAGACATTGTGGAAGATATTGTGGAAGATATTGTGGAAGATATTGTGGAAGATATTGGGGAAGACATTGTGGAAGACATTGTGGAAGAAAGACATTGTGGAAGAAAGACATTGTGGAAGATATTGTGGAAGATATTGTGGAAGACATTGTGGAAGATATTGTGGAAGACATTGTGGATGCGTCATTGCAAAAGTTGTTTAGAAATGTATACTGTATATAATGTTCAACCGCAATGAGTGGAACGAGAACAGTTCAATGAGATATACAATGAGATATACAATGAGATATACAATGAGATATACAATGAGATATACAATGAGATATACAATGAGATATACAATGAGATGTACAATGAGATGTACAATGAGATGTACAATGAGATGTACAATGAGATGTACAATGAGATATACAATGAGATATACAATGAGATATACAATGAGATATACAATGAGATATACAATGAGATATACAATGAGATATACAATGAGATATACAATGAGATATACAATAAACTCTTCTTCTTCCAACGTGTTAAGACATTGATTTGTATACTTCTAAAGTAGTTAGTGGTCAACCGAAGTCTATGTACATCTCAATACAGCTTGTCTTGGACTGACATGGAGATGGGTCATGTGTTTTCTTTCTGTTCATTGTAAGTTAGACATTCTTGCAGTATGTGTGTGTCTGTTAGCTTGCTGGTGCCACATGTGCATATGTCAGAAGGGCCAATTTGGTACATGTTTTTTCCGATCCAGAAGCACTTGAGCTTTTCAGCTCTTCGGCTCGGTGCCATGGACATCGTAACCCTTCGGTTCGGTGCCACGAACACCGTAAATTTGGGAATCTGTGGCTTTTTCTGCCATCCCGCGGAATTGAACCCGCGCACACAGAGGATAGTCACCCGTAGTCCAACGCGCTACGAACACGCTGGGCAGACGGGCTACTTGGTACATGTTAAACAGATGGTACCTCAGCCTTTCGGTTCGTTGCCGAAAAATGATAGCCTGTTGTATTCTATTGCGTTGGTAATATACATTATCTTTTTCATGACCTGGGTGATCTCTCAACCATTTGTTCTTGTAGGCCATCTTTTTATCTGTACTTTTGCTTCCTCATATGTCATACTGGTGTCTGTCTGTAGTAGCCTGCTGCCTTCTTTCTCATATGTCATACTGGTGTCTGTCTGTAGTAGCCTCCTGCCTTCTTCTTTTAATATGACCATAATTATTGCACTTTGGTGAGTAACCATGTGTGTTCAGATCTCTTTCTTACACAGGAAGATCTCAGCTGCAGTGCACGAACTCCTTAGCACCGGCGATGGTCCCCGATGTAATTTTGAAGAAGATGGAGATATTTTTGTAGGAGTTTTATTTTTATGAATTTTCCATTGTAGCGGATTTCCAGACTGCTCTTCTCGATTTTAAACTGCAAATGTTTCGTTTACGTGCTCAAATTGAGCAAGGGGCTTAAATTTTATCGTCCGTCTTCGATAAAACTAGGAACTTGATCTCACCAACGCTGATATCATGGATCTCTGGAAAAATAGCCAGATGACTCCATGAGGGAGCGAGCCTGGTTTCTTTGACACGAGAGACGAGCATCTATCCTCTACGCCACAAGTTTCCTTGTTAATTCCAAAGTAATTTGGTCAAATTAAGAGATATGACACTCTGTTGAAAACCATTTTTTTTCCCCCGATCCAGAAGTTTTCAGCTCTTCGGCTCAGTGCCATGGACATCGTAACCCTTCGGTTCGGTGCCACGAACACCGTAAATCTGGGAATCTGTGGCTTTTTCTGCCATCCCACGGAATTGAACCCGCACACACAGAGGGATAGTCACCCGTAGTCCAACGCGCTACGAACACGCTGGGCAGACGGGCGAAAACCATTTGTAAGGAAAGATGGACGTGCGCCGAAAATGTGTCTGGTGAGAGGGGATGAATTTAACAAATTTCAGTTGGTAATTTACTTCGTGGAAATCGTGAAGACCAGATTCGCATACAAATTTTTGATCAAAAAGCCATATTTCAGTTAAGACGTTTGACTGGCAAAATGAATTAGCAAATAGGGATTTTGTGAATGAAGGTTCGAATCCGGACCGAGTAACAGGTATTGGTTTTTTTCCGAAGATCTCTCGGATTGTTGCTGGAGCTACACAGGTCGTGCTTTGTGCAACACTCTCGGCGGGTAGGGTGACATTTCTGCGGTGAGGGACCAGGCCATATGAGGTAAAACCCGATGCAATGAAGTCAATCCGTCGGCTTTAAACCCCAATTGTTAACCAGTATATTGGCTATATCATTATGCTTTGCAGCATTACAAAGATGACCGAAGTTTTTTTTTATAAATTATGGAGTGAAAGAGATAACTCATTCAACCTTGTGAGCCGATATACCGGCTAGAAGTAGTGTTAAAGATGACGCAAAGCGAATATACTATCTAACTCCAATACACATTATAATATAAATTCTTCCGAGGGCAAAAGCAAAAATAAAACATTACGGAGTGAAAGGTTTAAACTCTTCAATCATTTCTTTCCATCTTTCCATTTTCTTCTCAAATTAACCAGCGGAAAGGAAAGATTTCTAATCTACCCGAGTTTGCCCTACTCATTATATGTACAATTATCGGGAGAGAAGAAGAAGAAAAAAGAAACCTATTTGCTAATTCATTTTGCTTTCCAATCATGTGCATTAATTCGTCATGATATTTATAGACGCCATAAAGCAAATTAAATAAAGAGCCCATTTGGGCTTCCACACGCACTTATAGTTCAAGACACGCGACTTGAGCGATAGTTCTTCGGCGAAGTTCGTCCAATTTTCATAGATATTTTCTTAGCCTCGTGCCTCTGTCATTAAATCTTATTTCTGGGCGTCCTAAGGAAGCACGAGTGAGGTTTATTTTCCCCTCGAAGGCAGGTCGAAAAGTTTTGGTGCGTATGGATGTGTGTTTTTTAATAGCCTTGCTTGCGCGCAGTAGCTCTTTGGTGTATAAAAAATCTGAATATTAAAAGTCTCCCGTCGTAGCTGAAACTACTTTGAACGTCGTAGAAAGGGGCATTGAGAAGGTGTTTCCACGAGAAAGGAGAGTAAACATAACAGACAGTGCTGTCTGACTTCTAGTTAAATTTATGATCATACTGTGCCCTTAACAACTGTTAAAATAACTTTGTCCTTTCCCGCGCACGGAGATTCAGTCATAAATTGTGCATCAAATGTAGGGCAGCTGGGGGACTGGCTTGTACTAATTTGGTTCGTCTCCTATCTTGAGAAAAAAATATTCCAAAAGATATTCTTGAATGTTTATAGCCAGGCAGACTGGACGATGTTTGCCCGCAGATTGGATGAAACAATAGGGGTCATCTTCTATGCACAACCTTAGGGGGAATGTTGGTTTGTGCACACTGCATAACTTGCCACTGATGGGACTGCCATGCAAATAGCCCGTAGACAGAAGGCGAAGCGTTAGTCTGTTTATTTGTCTTGATATCTGATTAGTCACAGATATAAATCTGAAATACAACCTGTCTCATCTCTAAGACTCCAAGGAGGTCCTGCTAATCTATCTCTTTGTCGGCATAGAGTCAACGTAGATCAAAGGTCATCTACCAGCAATGTATGGGCAATCGTCTTCATTCGCCGAGCTGACTGAAATAGCATTGATGGTTCTCAATATCTTCCTATTTTTATTATTTAATTATTCATTTGTTTCCTGCTTTTGTAATCTATACTATATATATAAGTGTCTTTGTCCAAATTCACCCATTTACCCACTGTTACCGCAGCCTCCCCACGGTTTTCTTTAGATCTGGTCTGACCATCTCAGATTTGTATGTTTCTGTACATCGCCGAACTATACTATCTGTAGCATTGAGAAGAGGTGCTCGCCTTTCGCTCCAAATGAATTCGGTTCGCTTCCTGCGTGAAACGATCGGGTTTTTTGTCCAATGATCCCTGATCTCAATGTTGGTGCGATCGAATTGCTAATCCTTTGTCGGAGAGAGACGACCGATATAATCCCATGTTCAAGTTCAGTTCGCAAAAGAACAATTGCCAATTGAAAATCGATAAGATTAGGTCGAGTAAAAAATTTATTTAAAAGTATTTTTTTAATTCTAACAATTTTCATTATCTAAATCACAAAGTTACCCTGTGTACAAGTAGAACTGGGTGCCTTAAGGGCAGAGTTATGAGTGTGTTTAATCACAGGAGACTGAGCACCTATGGGTCTGGCCGAGTGCAATGACGTCAGTTTAGTAATCGATAACCAAATACTATACTATTAGTTATGAATTAGTTATTTTGTTCAACTCTCTAATAAACATTGTTCAACCTCTAATAAACATTGTTCAACTCTCCTAATAAACATTGTTCAGAAATTATTGCTAGTACTGTGCCAGTTTTTTCATTGCAAGCTTCTACAATCTACAATAAAATCGATTTTATTTTATTGGAGTGTTTAGTCGTAGCCAAACTCCCGATAATAACATGGGAGAACATTGTTCAATGTGACACACATTTACAGACATAGATACTCATAAAACTCCCGATAATAACATGGGAGAACATTGTTCAATGTGACACAGATTTACAGACATAGATACTCATAAAACTCCCGATAATAACATGGGAGAACATTGTTCAATGTGACACAGATTTACAGACATAGATACTCATAAAACTCCCGATAATAACATGGGAGAACATTGTTCAATGTGACACACATTTACAGACATAGATACTGATAAGATACTAATCAGATTTTGCGAACATAAAACTCCATATTTTAGTACCACATCTACTGAATTATACAGGTTAGTAAATTCAAAGACTAGTCGTAAAGTCTGATCATGTTTTTCTTATTTACCCTAAAATCATTATCATCATCAGACTCGTGGGCGTCCGCTTACATTTCTACTAGGGGTGGCAAAATGAAGGTTTTTTTTATTTCCCGGAGCCTGTCACTTCACATTTATAGTGTATACCCCTACTGTGTATGAGGTAGAAGGGCCAATTCCTTTCCTCATTGTGGAACGCTTAGTGTCGGATTGAACCCACAAACCTCTCGAGTCTGAATCCATATGGGAACGCTCTATGCATTAAGCTAATCCGTCCGTAGACCAGATTCGCATAAACTATTTAATTTTGTTAAAGTCATTTTCTAGGGAGCGGGCCCTCAAATGCCTTAACGTATGTACTTCCACCCATAATAAGATCTTCCACCCATAATAAGATCTTCACCATAATAAGATCTTCCACCCATAATAAGATCTTCCACCCATAATAAGATCTTCCACCCATAATAAGATCTTCCACCCATAATAAGATTAGACAGTTAAAATTTTAGCTGTTCAGATATGCAGTATGTACTTCCACCCATAATAAGATTAGACAGTTAAAATTTTAGCTGTTCAGATATGCAGTATGTACTTCCACCCATAATAAGATTAGACAGTTAAAATTTTAGCTGTTCAGATATGCAGTATGTACTTCCACCCATAATAAGATTAGACAGTTAAAATTTTAGCTGTTCAGATATGCAGTATGTACTTCCACCCATAATAAGATTAGACAGTTAAAATTTTAGCTGTTCAGATATGCAGTATGTACTTCCACCCATAATAAGATTAGACAGTTAAAATTTTAGCTGTTCAGATATGCAGTATGTACTTCCACCCATAATAAGATTAGACAGTTAAAATTCTAGAATAAAGAAGCTGTTCAGATATGCAGAATACATACTACATGCGTATCTGCTCAGAGCCAACTATATACTTATGGGCCTTCGGACTCAGGTAAGATTTATGGAAATCAGACCACAACTACACCACGTGACCTCGCATTCCAGTATTGGTGTATATAGACGAATTCATTTTAAAATCAACACAAAATGCTAAATCGAAGTTATATTATGCAACAAGTTAACTTTAACAATAAGGAATATCAATATAATGAATATTTTTCACCAATAAATAACCATAGACTCGCAGAATTGAGTAAAATTGCAAAAAAGCTTGCAGTGCTTTATCAAACATCTATATTTTCCGGCCCCCTTTTCTGATCTAGGTTAGGGAACCCCTTGTCAGTTGTCTGGCCTAGTTATCTAGAGTTGGCCGTGGTCTGCTATACTAGAAAGATAAAGAGAAAATCTGGTCTACCAAACATAATGGACTCTATGAATGAGCTGAAACAAATCTTAAAGTTCATTTAAGCTATTGTAGGTCGCCAAAAGTTCATTTAAGCTATTGTGGGTCACCAAAAGTTCATTTAAGCTATTGTGGGTCACCAATAGTGAAGTCGACAGCACGCTGCGCTAGAGTACACGCCCCGTGAAAATACTAGGGTTCGAACTTGGAGATTGGGTCCAAAATTGTCGGTGTGTACACAGCACGCGGTTGGACTACAGAAAATCCTGATCTTTTACTTGTGGACTAAAACTACAATTACCTCTGAAGTCGAACTAAGGATTGTCGGAATGGCGAGAAACACTAGTGATAATGAAAGCAAGCCTTGACGCAAAAATCAGTCAGCGGCTTCATATTAGGGACAATGACTACGTCTGAATTCATAGAATGAAAAGAAAACATTGATGTATGATCTGAGGAAGGACAGAAGAACCATCATCATTGCACTTCGATGAATAACCATGTGAGCTCCGATCTATTTCTTACACAAGAAGATCTCAGTGGAAGTTTGCGAACACCGTAGCACCGGCGAGGGCTTCCAGTGTAATTTAGAAGATGGTGAAAATATTTTATAGGAATCTTGTAAAGGCAACGGTTTTCCAGAATACTCTTCTCGATTTTGAACTGTCAAGAGTTCTTTTACGTGCTTAACTTGAATCTGGGACCAGTTTTATCGTCCATCTCCGGTAGGACTAGGAACTCGATCCGGATTCTGTAAAACAAATCTCAATGGTTCCACGAGGGAGCGAACCGAGTACTTTGGAGCGTGATACGAGCATCTGACGTCTACCACAAGACCCACAGAAATGACAGCAGAAAGATGTGAAGACAAGACCTGAATAAAATATGGAGAAAGATGGTAAGACAAGTGCTGGCATAAAATATGAGACGAAAGATGGTGAAGACAAGTGCTGGCATAAAATATGAGACAAAGATGGTGAGACAAGACTGACATAAATATAGCAGAAAGATAGTGAAGACAAGTGCTGGCATAAAATATAGCAGAAGATGGTAAGACAAGACCTGGCATAAAAAGAGCAGAAAGATGGTGAAGACAAGACCTGACAAAAAATGACAGAAAGATGTGAGACAAGACCTGCTAATAAGCGAGATCGGGACAGTTACAAGTCCATAAATCGAGCAGAAAGATGGTGAAGACAAGACCTGATATAAAATCTGCAGAAAGATGGTGAAGACCGATAAAATATGGAGCAGAACAGATGAGTAAGACAAGACCTCACAAAATATGAGCAGAAAGATGGTGAAGACAAGACCTGGATAAAATATGAGAGAAAGATGGTGAAGACAAGTGCTGGCATAAAATATGAGACGAAAGATAGTGAAGACAAGACCTGATATAAAATATGAGCAGAAAGATGGTGAAGACCTGGTATAAAATATGAGCAGAAAGATGGTGAAGACAAGACCTGGCATAAAATATGAGCAGAAAGATGGTGAAGACAAGACCTGACATAAAATATGAGCAGAAAGATGGTGAAGACCTGGTATAAAATATGAGCAGAAAGATGGTGAAGACAAGACCTGGGATAAAATATGAGACGAAAGATGGTGAAGACAAGACCTGACATAAAATATGAGACGAAAGATGGTGAAGACAGACCTGGATAAAATATGAGCAGAAAGATGGTGAAGACAAGACCTGGGATAAAATATGAGACGAAAGATGGTGAAGACAAGACCTGGCATAAAATATGAGCAGAAAGATGGTGAAGACAAGACCTGGCATAAAATATGAGCAGAAAGATGGTGAAGACAAGACCTGGCATAAAATATGAGACGAAAGATGGTGAAGACAAGACCTGGCATAAAATATGAGCAGAAAGATAGTGAAGACAAGTGCTGGCATAAAATATGAGACGAAAGATGGTGAAGACAAGACCTGACATAAAATATGAGCAGAAAGATGGTGAAGAAAGACCTGGCTATAAAATATGAGTCAGAAAGATGGTGAAGACAAGACCTGGCTTAAAATATGAGCAGAAAGATGGCGAAGACAAGACCTGGCATAAAATATGAGCAGAAAGATGGTGAAACAAGACCTGGCATAAAATATGAAGACGAAGATGGTGAAGACAAGACCTGCATAAAATATCAGCTCAGTAGCACATATTTATGCAGGTCTGTCTTCACATCTTCTTCTGTTATTATAGTTTCTGTGGGTAGAGTGCTACAACAGTGCTACCATCTTTACAACATTGCTACCATCTTTACAACATTGCTACCATCTTACAACAAACTTAAGATAGACAGTTCGAAGACTGTGACACACTTTACCAGTGCCAAACATGGCCAATAACAGCCGTGGCCCCCGGAACATAAGGCCGACTAGCGCAGACGGGAAATTGAAAATTATGTTGAATGTGGGCTGGTTTTGGTATACGTTTGATAGAAAACTATACGCTTTTTTATTGTTGTCATTTGACTCAATTCTATGCGTTTATGGTTATTTATTGATGAAAATGTTCATACTCGTAATAGTGGCGGCTCGTCATTAAGGGCCAGTGGGGCGGGCCCCAGAAAAATAAGTGTAACGTGTATTTATTATTTTATACATTAAAATATAACCTAACCGAAACCATGATTTTTTTGAAAATGTCTGTCTGGCCCCACCAACAAAAATTATCCCGAGCCGCCACTGCTCGTAATACTGATATTCCTTAGCTTGAAACTGAATTTGTAACATAATATAACATTGATTTAGCGTTTTGTGTTGTTTTTTAAAGTAAACTAGTCTATATACAACATTACTGGAATGTGAGGGACACGTGACAGTTGATGTCTTATTTCCTAGAATTTTGTGTCTGAGGCCGCCGGCCTATGTTATCGGAGGCCATGTAGCAGCGAATGAGCGGAAAGTCATAACGACGGAGATGAGGTGTCTTAGAAGAGCTGCAGGTGTGACAATAAGATACAAAAATAGAAAATAAGAAATCAGTAGAAGACTGGATGTTAAACCGGTCATGCAATTCATAAAAGAACAACAGATGGTTTGGACACCTGGCACGAGCCCGCCTGCCCAGCGTGTTCGTAGCGCGTTGGAGACGAGTGACAAGCCCCCTGTGTGTGCGGTTCAATTCCGCGGGCTGGCAGAAAAAGCAACAGATTCTTCAGATTTACGGTGTTCTTGGCACCGAACTGAAGGGTTGCGATGTCCACGGCACCGAGCTGAAAGCGCAAGTGCTTTGGATCGAAAAAACCATAAAAACACATGGCGCGAATACCCTGGTATCGACTATCACATAAAGCCACACTGAAAAAGTATAACGAGTACAGAGCAGGTCTACGAAAAAGATGGAGCGACAGCATCAAGAACAGCTTTAAGAAAATTAACAACAGCTTACAAAGTGCCTTAGAACGAGTACACATAAGATCACTACCCCCTCCCTCCCTCTTCCACCAACACTTCTATAAAGAAGTAAATGGTGGAAGAGAAGAAGAAGTGAATGTGGCACTAATAAAATGAATTTGTAAACATTCTTTACAAAGATTGTAACTTTCAAAGATACCAAATTTATGAGAATCAGAGAAATATTTGAGTGAACCTCATCTTTGTTTAAAATGGGTTTTATGGCCAAAGAATTGACTTCATTGTACCGGGTTTTACCCCATATGACTCGATCCCTCTCCGCAGAAATGGTACGCCATCTGCCGAGAGTAGTGTACAAAGCACGAACTCCGTAGCGTTGCCAACAATCCTAGGGGTATCTGGATAAAATTCACTGCGGTAACAAAACGGCGCTGTTCGAATTCGAGCCAACAACCTTCGGATCGCAAGGCAAGAACGTAGCACCTTAACTATATGCTCTCATCTGTGACATTTCAATACAAACTCTTTGTTAATGTCGTAGCACCTTAGCTATATGCTCTCATCTGTGACATTTCAATACAAACTCTTTGTTAATGCCGTAGCACCTTAGCTATATGCTCTCATCTGTGACATTTCAATACAAACTCTTTGTTAATGTCGTAGCACCTTAGCTATATGCTCTCATCTGTGACATTTCAATACAAACTCTTTGTTAATGTGTAGCACCTTAGCTATATGCTCTCATCTGTGACATTTCAATACAAACTCTTTGTTAGCATTGTCATCTTGTTCAACAACCTTTTAAGCTAGCTATATGCTTCATCTGTGACATTTCAATACAAACTCTTTGTTAATGTCGTAGCACCTTAGCTATATGCTTTCATCTGTGACATTTCAATACAAACTCTTTGTTAATGTCGTAGCACCTTAGCTATATGCTTCATCTGTGACATTTCAATACAAACACTTTGTTAAGTCGTAGCACCTTAGCTATATGCTTTCATCTGTGACATTTCAATACAAACCTTTGTTAATGTAAAATAGCACCTTAGCTATATGCTTCATCTGTGACATTTCAATACAAACTCTTTGTTAGTGTATGTAGCACCTTAGCTATATGCTCTCATCTGTGACATTTCAATACAAACTCTTTGTTAATGTGTAGCACCTTAGCTATATGCTCTCATCTGTGACATTTCAATACAAACTCTTTGTTAATGTCGTAGCACCTTAGCTATATGCTCTCATCTGTGACATTTCAATACAAACTCTTTGTTGGTGTGTAGCACCTTAGCTATATGCTTTCATCTGTGACATTTCAATACAAACTCTTTGTTAATGTCGAATAAAACACACCTTAGCTATATGCTTTCATCTGTGACATTTCAATACAAACTCTTTGTTAATGTCGACAATATAAACGTAGCACCTTAGCTATATGCTTTCATCTGTGACATTTCAATACAAACTCTTTGTTAATGTCGACAATATAAACGTAGCACCTTAGCTATATGCTTTCATCTGTGACATTTCAATACAAACTCTTTGTTAATGTCGACAATATAAACGTAGCACCTTAGCTATATGCTTTCATCTGTGACATTTCAATACAAACTCTTTGTTAATGTCGACAATATAAACGTAGCACCTTAGCTATATGCTCTCATCTGTGACATTTCAATACAAACTCTTTGTTAATGTTGTAGCACCTTAGCTATATGCTCTCATCTGTGACATTTCAATACAAACTCTTTGTTGGTGTGTAGCACCTTAGCTATATGCTTTCATCTGTGACATTTCAATACAAACTCTTTGTTAATGTGTAGCACCTTAGCTATATGCTCTCATCTGTGACATTTCAATACAAACTCTTTGTTGGTGTATAGCACCTTAGCTATATGCTTTCATCTGTGACATTTCAATACAAACTCTTTGTTAATGTCGTTTATAGCACCTTAGCTATATGCTTTCATCTGTGACATTTCAATACAAACTCTTTGTTAATGTCGACAATATAAACGTAGCACCTTAGCTATATGCTTTCATCTGTGACATTTCAATACAAACTCTTTGTTAATGTCGACAATATAAACGTAGCACCTTAGCTATATGCTTTCATCTGTGACATTTCAATACAAACTCTTTGTTAATGTCGACAATATAAACGTAGCACCTTAGCTATATGCTCTCATCTGTGACATTTCAATACAAACTCTTTGTTAATGTCGACAATATAAACGTAGCACCTTAGCTATATGCTCTCATCTGTACATTTCAATACAAACTCTTTGTTAATGTTGATATATTAGCTATATGCTCTCATCTGTGACATTTCAATACAAACTCTTTGTTAATGTCGTAGCACCTTAGCTATATGCTTTCATCTGTGACATTTCAATACAAACTCTTTGTTAATGTCGATATAACACCTTAGCTATATGCTCTCATCTGTGACATTTCAATACAAACTCTTTGTTAATGTCGACAATATAAACGTAGCACCTTAGCTATATGCTCTCATCTGTGACATTTCAATACAAACTCTTTGTTAATGTCGACAATATAAACGTAGTACCTTAGCTATATGCTTTCATCTGTGACATTTCAATACAAACTCTTTGTTAATGTCGACAATATAAACGTAGCTACCTTAGCATATGCTTTCATCTGTGACATTTCAATACAAACTCTTTGTTAATGTCGACGATATAAACGTAGCACCTTAGCTATATGCTTTCATCTGTGACATTTCAATACAAACTCTTTGTTAATGTCGACAATATAAACGTAGCACCTTAGCCATATGCTTTCATCTGTGACATTTCAATACAAACTCTTTGTTAATGTCGACAATATAAACGTAGCACCTTAGCCATATGCTTTCATCTGTGACATTTCAATACAAACTCTTTGTTAATGTCGACAATATAAACGTAGCACCTTAGCCATATGCTTTCATCTGTGACATTTCAATACAAACTCTTTGTTAATGTCGACGATATAAACGTAGCACCTTAGCCATATGCTTTCATCTGTGACATTTCAATACAAACTCTTTGTTAATGTCGACAATATAAACGTAGCACCTTAGCCATATGCTTTCATCTGTGACATTTCAATACAAACTCTTTGTTAATGTCGACAATATAAACGTAGCACCTTAGCTATATGCTTTCATCTGTGACATTTCAATACAAACTCTTTGTTAATGTCGACGATATAAACGTAGCACCTTAGCTATATGCTTTCATCTGTGACATTTCAATACAAACTCTTTGTTAATGTCGACAATATAAACGTAGCACCTTAGCCATATGCTTTCATCTGTGACATTTCAATACAAACTCTTTGTTAATGTCGACAATATAAACGTAGCACCTTAGCCATATGCTTTCATCTGTGACATTTCAATACAAACTCTTTGTTAATGTCGACAATATAACGATGGCTAATGCTTTCTTTGAATATAGGCAAAAATTACTCTGAGAGTCAGCACGGAAGAAGTTTTACCGGAAAAAAGCTATGGCTTTCTTTCTTCAGGTGTGTAACGTCGGGTGTAGGACTGAACCCACAACCCTTTCAAGCTCGATTCGACAAACGAACGCCCTATGTACTACACTAATCTATCCCACTACTGAACCAAAGCCAGCTATAAAGTTATCTAGAGTTGGTTGTGACTGAACGCATACTGCCAAGAGATCCATACACGAACCAGAGCCAACTATAAAGTTATCTAGAGTTGGTTGTGACTGAACGCATACTACCAAGAGATTCAGACACGAACCAGAGCCAACTATAAAGTTATCTAGAGTTGGTTGTAACTGAACGCATACTGCCAAGAGATTCAGACAGTAACAAACGAAGCAGTGGTTTGTTTAGAGAATGTAATTATTTTTAAAAACATTTTCCCGATCCAGAAGCACTTAAGCTTTCAGCTCTTCGGCTCGGTGCCATGGACATCGTAACCCTTCGGTTTGGTGCCACGAACACCGTGAATCTGGGGAACCTGTGGTTTTCTGCCACCCGCGGAATTGAAACCGCACTCACAGAGGGCTAGTCACCCGCAGTTCAAAGCGCTACGAACACGCTGGGCAGGCCGGCAGAGAATGTAATAGGGGAGGGCATGATTCCTGGAATATGAAGCACAGGGAACGACCAAGAAGAATATGACAACGGAGACATGAAAAATAACAGATGTGAAACATAAATCATAAAAAAGAATATATAAACCGTCAGCACAAAGAATTTCGGCGCGAAAACATGAACAATAAACATACATTTAGAAGATAAAATTGGCTTCCTGGAAACGTAAACATAAAGAATAATATGCGACAATTTGTTGGGAAAAAAACAACAGACATGTGCTGAAAAGATAGGGAATGAGAAGAGTATAACATTTTTTTAAATACGTCTGATATTTTGGAGACATAAAAAAGGGACCGGACAATGCTAAAGTCCAGAAATATTGACGGTGGATAGGTAAGAAGAACAAATTGAAGGATAATATAAAGAGATGGACAAACAGCAGCCTGTCAGATTGTATTATTAAGAACAACGTATAAAAATGAGAGACGCTACGATGTAGATCCACTTCAGCCCAGCATGAATGCGGAGACGTAACATTATCTACCTTGCACCTCTCTTAATTAAAACTGATTGAATTCGTAGATAGAATTATGTCACAGTATTAAGCAGTTATAAATCTAATGTTTTCGCAAGGCGTGTAACTCTGCATCACTTTTGCTTTGAGTATCGATTTTTTAAAATCCAGGTTGAAAATGGCCAAGCCTGCTCGTTGAGCCTGCCAACAGTCACGCATGCTGATTGCATATGCAACGGTCTCGTTTTCACGGCGGCGGTAAATTCGACATGAAGAAGGCGTCTGCACTTTACAGAAAGGCATAATACTGACTGAATACTCGCTTTACTATACACAATGCAAGTTCATTTTAAAAGTAACAAACGCTTGCCTTGAAAGCGTAACCATTTCTGAATTTCTATGATTAGGGCTTCTTTTTGGAGTTCAGATTTAGCGGTTTAATTAATGATGATTATGATGGTAAATCTGAGAAACATTGTATTGTATTTGTCTCAGAGTAAATTGTGCGAACAAAATGATATAAATAAGCAGAACACAACATAAATAAAACAAACATTTATATATCGTGCATAGATAAAAACATCAACATACTTATTTCTGAACAGTATTTTTTATTGTCAATTTTAAAATATATTTTCACCTTTACAAACTGCATTTAATGGATGGTCAATGTATTGTAGTTTATTTCAACAAATGAATAAGAAAATAGTATCTTGTATTTCTGTACATAATTTAGAACTTGATGATATCACTGGGATATGGCTTATTATATACATATCTAATCAGATGTGATAAATCATATGAGCTTTTACACCAACAAGGTTCACATTCATTATGAAGTGAATACTTCAGAATGAAAGTGAATAATTTGTTTCATTTTGTATGTGACTAGAAATACTCAGCATCACTGCCAATTAAACATATGAACATTTCCATAAGTTACTGAAATATTCAGATATTAAAAATTGACAACATAATATCACATACTACATTAGTTAATAAACAAATTTGTACATATCACACCTTTCCAAGGGTCAAAAAAGTTTGTGATAAAATGTAAGAGCTTGAAAATTAGTGCTACATTTCAACACAGGGCATATAGTTTTTGTTTACATAAATATCAACAGTGAAACCTGAAACTAACCCCATTAAAAAATTGAAGAGCCAAAAGTGGTGGCAAAAAAAAAAAAAAAAAGTTGGAAACTAAAATATTGTCAATGATACACTGAACAAAAAACACCATGCAATATACAGTAAATCAAAGTTTTTGAAAAATGAAAACTAATATGAAAATATACATAACTCATTTGAAAGAAATATGTATTACACAACCAAAAGTTGAAAAATAGTTTGCAAGCATATCACAAACAACAGTCAATGGACAACATCAAATACAGTCACATAGCGACCACTCATGATTTGAAAATTTGTTCAATAAATTTGTTTCATGTAATTTGTTAATAGAGAATCTGGCATATGCCTCCGTACCATACGGCAAAAGGGCTGATTTCTACAATCATATAATTCATAACACATTAACATATATAATATTATATATAAATGATAAGTAAATTTATAAGATAACAAATTTTCTTAAATATTCTTGATACAATTGATCACAGTTTTATTTGTTGAGTGTACTATAATACTTATTTTTCATTATTTTTTGTGTGCAAAAATTACAATTTATTATTTCCTGTACAAACAATTCAAAGTACTATGGTAAATGGTAACAATTTTCTTAAACCACAGACTAATAGTAAGGCTTTTCTTTTCAATGTGCACTCAAGCAGAACATTAACTAATTCCAAAGGTAGTTCTCTCCCCTCAGGCTAAAGGACCAGTTACTAGAAATTGGGTCACAAAGACTTGCTCTGAAGACACAATGGAAACAAGTATTGTATTAGGAAAATGGACTATATTTAATGAGGCAGGAATGAATGCCACCAATGATTGAGACAAATTTGGATTGTTCTAAATGGTAAATGAATGTCATGAGTGGTCATGAGAAGTACTGTGAGGAGGTTCTGAGATACACAACAATGCTTCAACTACCTCAGCTTCTGATGCAGCTTGCCGCTCTTGCTCTTGCTGCCTCTGCCGTCGTCTTTCCTCAAACTCCTGCACACGTCTGTTGTTCTGCTCTATTTGCTCTCTTAGTAATGCATCTTCGACCTGTAACCAAAGACAATAAAGGAAATGCTATTTAGGAGAAAACTCAAGGGTGATCTGTCGTGTGACAGCATAGTGCAATCTGATCAAGTGATCAACACACGTTGGTTCACAGAGTGCACCACCCGGCATCTGCTTTCTAGAATAGTCTTTGATTCAGATTCAAGCAGTAAAAAAAAAGCTGATTAAAATTATATGGGCCACTCCATGAGACATGTGCCGTAGCCTTTCTGTTAGTCCAGGTGCTGGACTCCAGTATGCATCATGATGGGGCCCATTCCGCTGCAATTACCCAGAACAAGTAAGCGGAGATGCTAAGTCCAACAACCGTCTGAACTTAAGCATGTGCCAGTTTGTAATCAGGCAAATCACCTGGCTCTTTGTAATTAAAATAAACATCACTCATAGTGGAAATTGTACCCGCTCAACTATTATACTCCATCGGTGGCGGCCAACAGCTGATCGAATCAGGAGAAGTCCTTGCACAATATACACTTCACGAGAGCATTTCTTTTTCCAAGAAACTGAAGAATGATGAAGGAAATACACATAATCAGCTGCTGTCCTTAAACACTGTGAACAATAGCAGATTCATAATTGGTTCCAGCTTTGTGATCATCAGAGAAAAGCAAAGAAAATCGGCATCTTGAAGGGACATGTGCCAGTTAGGAGAGAGGGAGGACATTTGCTCACAGCTAAATCTCAAAGCCAGTTTCATGAATGCTAGCAAATAATGTAAGACAGCTGAGCAAGAAGCATGTACCCCACTAAATATTGATTTTTTTCTTTGTCTTTCTACACCCTATTGTCTGTTACAAGTGCAAGTTGCTTGGAAGCTCCAAATTCAGTCATGAATATAACAGAGCTCAGAGGACTACATAAGACAAACAATTGACTGGGACAAACTTTCTTAGAGCTTTCTTCCAGTTTCCTTCAGGCAATTCTTTGTTTGTAGTTGCTGCTGTCTTAATGGCTATAGATTTAATTTTGTGGAAATTTGGGACAGATGGATGGCTAGGAATAAAAAGAAGAAGGTTTTTTCTCTGGCAGTCTGAAGAGGGCATGTCATTTTTGGACAAATGTTCTCTAATCCAACCTCCAAACTGGCATGATGCATGTTGGAAGAAAAATGCAATATTAGTAGAGAATATTCAACATATGGGCAGCAATTAGAAGGTTATCTTTCATGCCACATTGCCATCAACAAAAGAGCCAGACTCTTAGAATATGAGTAATACTAAATGAAGTCCAAATGTCATCGACAAACTGGCCTCGACTTTTCTTTGTTCCCAGCCAAGTAATTCTAAGTTTTTGATCCACATAACATATGTTCTTTACTATCAAGAAATAAAACATATACTGTATAAAAAACAACACTAAACAGAAATAACATAAAAGTCAGTGTGCATCTTTGAAATCTGAGAAGAAACCAGGAAGCAACTGCTAATAATTAAGGGGGATAACTCTCTTAATTAATTTGTCTTATTGAGCTAAAATCAACTAATTCATTATCAAATGTAAAAAGTTTTATCATTATTTATCAGAGTGTGACTTAGTTCAACAAGCACATATATTTTATTAACTCTAATTTCTTTTTACCAAATATAAATACAATAAAAAACATGTTATGTACGAAATTATATACAGAGCTAAAGAAACGCACATTTTTTAATGCAATTTTTTTCTCTTTGTGGTGATCCATATAACAGTGAGAGAAACCTTTTGCATTTTATGGCTAAGAACATGGGAGTTATAATTGCTATATTTTCATGATTGCAGTGACTGAAATAACTTTTCATGGCTAAAAACATAAAGGATATCAATTTTTTCATGTTCATGATGGGAAATATAGATATATCAATATTATCATGTTGAATATATAGAGAATATAAATGTTTGTATTTCATGATTTAAAATATCGATGATATAAATTATAGAATATAATGATCTCTTACCATGATTGAAAATATAGATGATATAAATGATCTCTTTTCATGATTGGAAATAAAGATGATATAAATGTTCAATTTTCATAATTGAAAGAATAGATCTATCAATATTATCTATGTTTGAAAATATAGGAGTGATATCAGTCTTCTATGTTTCTGGTGGTACAATCAATTAGTGGTTGAAATTTTCAAGTTGCATATTTATATATTCACATATTTCTTACAGTACTCCAGTAGATATGTGAAACAAAGCATAAGTATATGACCGATGTCATTTTTCATCATGTAAAGCAGCTACATAATCTAAAAATCATGCAGATCTGCTTTGTAAGTTGCGATAATCTAATAAGCAGTCATTGAATAATGTCAGCATGTCCGTTCTTTATGGTTAAGCACAGGACACAAAGCATATTAGATACATCTGCACTGATTTCGCTAAATAAAATGGAGAATATACTGAAGATTTGCACTTACCTCTGCCCTTTCTTCATCAAACTCCAGACATCCAACTCCATCTAATCGATCTAAGTCAACCCAGCCTCTCCATAAAACACAGACTCCGTTGAGTATAAATTGAGATTTTAAATGTACCTGAAAGAAGAAAGACAAATCAGTTCAATTACATTATTATTACCGCCTTTGTGTTGCGAGCCCTCAAGGCGAGCAAAGAGTAGTAACACTGCAGCCTACAAGGCGACTGAAGGGAAAAGTAAGGCGACTGAAGTAGGGGCCTAGGGAAGCTATCCTAGTAAACAAAAAGTGTAACAGAAATTGGATGTGCTGGCCTACTTGTAGGTGCATAACTGGGACAAAGTACAATTGCTCTTAGGCTCAGAACACATACAAATCACAAAGAGTGGTTAACAAGTGGTCGATATGGAGTGTTCGATGAAGAACATTATTACAGTTAAGTTTACCTGAAATATACAGTACAAGATAAAGAGGAAGATCATTTTTTTAAAACACAGAGAAAAGTGGTTGAAACATTTAGTATAAATTGTACAGTAATAAGAAAAATAAAAAATATGTTGGGCATATCCTGAGAAGAAATGATCAAAGAACTGTAGATCAAGCATTGCAGTGGAGACAAATGGTTTAAGAAAGAAATAACACCCTAGAAAATCCCTGAAAAGAACTTTATCGAGAGAGATGAGAAATATCAGACTCAATTCCATCAAAGATATTGAAAGAGTTGCCCAGGATAGAACCATATGGAGAAATTGCTTGCAGGCCCAATCTGACATATAATGGTATGGAAAGAATGCATATTAACATTTAGACGGTGTAGTAGTTGTCTGGTCAGGAACCCTACCTAAGTAGGAGTCATGCACTAAGTATAGCACTACACGCCTGGAGCTGTTGGAGGTTTCTGGGTTTTAAAGAAAGCCGGGTACTCTCTTCCCCCTGCACTATAGGACAAAAAGTGAAAATTCAAAATTCCTGGGGTTCAAAGAAGTCTGGATAGACTCAATGGTAACATTCTCCTAACAAAGTTACCATTGTGTAACTTTTAGCTGTGTCTGGCACATTGTACCGTCATCTCTTTAAATCTACTAGTTGCAGAAATTTGTCTTATCCAGTTAGTGGTGCTACTTTAGCGTGTATTTCCAACTGGTGCGATCTGAGTTACGATTTTCACAGACTATTGGGCATATGCCCAATGCCTTTATATTGCATTTACACACATTAAGATTTTATTCTTAATATCTTGACTTTAAGATTATTATTAATTTTTTAATTCATCAAATTAAATTGCATACTTTTAATGTAAAAAATATATTTTATTTAGGTAACAATGGCTGGTACCGTTCAGTTATCTTATATGAGGATTATCATCATAGCACTCCAGAAACATCCCTGTGTGCTCCGATCTCCGGCTCAACAAATCCAGCAACCCAACATGCCAGTTCGATGTTGATTATTCAATCTCTTAGATTATTTGGTATTTTGTTCTTTTTGGGCTGCACCAATATCTACACCCATCTCTCAATCCAAACTAGGGGAAGACCTAGACAGACCATAAGAAGAGAGCTGGGGGCTGATACTAGGAGCATAGGTAAAACATGGAAAGAATTGGAAGGGATGGCAAGAGAGAGGAAGAGCTGGAAGAAGTTTGTTAAAGACCTGTGTTCCGTTTTGAAATGGGATCTCTCTCAATCTGGTCAGCGAGTGGGATTCACAACCCTGAAACTCCTCTTTTCGGAAAGACTCTCTCAGTGGGTTAAGAATGCCACTTCGGTCCTTTACAGTTTCCTTTGATATTGTAGCCATGCCAGCCGATCTATTATCTCGTTCGTTACCACTGACTCCTGCGTTCCCAGGGACAAAATGAAGGTGATTTCTCTCTCTGATCACTGTCTGTACCAGTACCTCCACCCAGTTTCGTCTCACCATTCCTGTTTTGACTTTACGAATCATACTCATGGAACATCCGATTACTGCTACGCTTTTTATTTACTAGGGTAGCTTCCTAGGCCCCTACATCAGTCGCCTCTTACGACATGCCTAGTAGGTCGCAGTGTTACTATTCTTTGCTCCTCTTGTGGGCGTCAGCAACACACAGCGTAAAATGTAGATAACAGTTAGAAGAACTCTGATGTGTTAGGAAATCTGCTGACAATTTGAAGATTCAGTTTCCAGATTTTTAGTGGTTGTACCTGTATCAAAAAATGATGATGGGTCGGGCATACCCTGCAGAAGACACAGTCGAGCGTCTCTAGACAAGTACTTGAGTGGAACCCGCAAGAAAAATGAGGGTGTCTTAAACAGACCTGGAGACAGGGTCTTCTTGGGAAACTGAAGGATGTTGGATTATCCTGGGAAATCATAAATAAAACAGAGACCAGGAAGAGTAGCGAATAACTGTTGAGGTTATATGCTCCACAAGGAGCGGAGAGGAATAAATCAAGTCACCTGTATCAATATTCAATTCTAAATATTTATTATTTAGTAAATGTTCCTATATCCAATAGTCAGCTATGATATATAACTGTCTGTTCCTATATTCAATATTTATTTATAATTTATATATATAGCATATTTATTATTTAAGTGACTATTCTTATATTCAATTATAATTTATAAATATTTATTATTTAGGTGATTGTTCCTATATATCAATATTCGTTTATATATATTTATTATTTAAATGACTGTTCCTACCACCTATATCAATTAATATTCATTAAATTTGTATAATGTAATTATATATATTTATTATTTAAGTACTTAGTATATCAATATTCATTTTTGTAATTTATAAATATTTATGATTTAAATGACTCTTCATATATTCAATATCCAGCTGTTGTATGCGCAAATGATTATTCAGATCAATTGACAACTATTTGTTGTTCAAGTTCTTCACTGTCGACCCTACCAACCCACCTCATATCCAGACAAATATTATATTTGCGATTCTTACATATCCTTACTTTCGTTTTCTCGTCCGAATCGACGCCATAAAAGTCCGACTACTTCCGCCAAAAAGTTTCCCATGCTTCGTCATTACTCGTGCATATAATTAAATTCCGGAATAGCGTGAACTATAAGATCAAGGTCAATCTTACGCCATAGTATCCGTGACCTTATTTTTTTAGGCCAGTCTTGCAAGGCTTTTTTGTGAAATTGCGCATATATCAAAAAGATGGCTTGCCTAACTGACTCAGGTCTCGCTGGAATCTAGAACACAAGAGACTAACATTGAGTAGGAGGCTAAAATGCTATTAGACACAAACTTTATTGCGTCCTATTTTTTCCCCGATGCATTTGTGAGAAAAAAAATTATATAAGGGAGCAGTACGATTTTTAACACGCAGATTTGCTTAGCTGGTTCGAATAAGAATCGATTTGGACAATCATTTCTTTCCTTTCGCTAGAACATTAAATTTAATTACAACTGCTACCCTTTCATTGACAAGCATATATTTATAATACTTATGTGTATATGCTTTAACTATCCATTACGCTGCTAACAACATAATTGTTGTTCTTGCAACAACAAATCGATCGATTATCCTTCATATTGCTACTTACTATCTGTTATATGTGTTTAAACATATATTTAGTCAACATATCAGGAATGACATATTTCAGCTTAATTGGAAGCTTCCATTTAAATGTGATAATTAAATATTCAAAATCGAAATGAAAATACACAAATCTATAATCATATTAATAAAATATATTTGTAAAATAAACTAAAATATCACACACCCCTCTTTTCCACCCTCGCTATTGTCTCGGTAAACTCTACCACCTACTCACGTCTATGCGCTTGGTCATTGCGTAACACGCAGGGTTTAACGCAATATTTCCCGCCTACATTCTTAAGTAATGCAGCAATGGCCGAGAATGGTGCAAAGAAATATACACGTACAGGAGGATAAATAGTTTCATTTGTTTTTTAAAAAAAATATTTTAATCTATTGTGTAAACGTTAACAGAAATTAACTATGTTGTTATCCTTTCTAAAGGTAATGTAAATTTGTGTTTGTTTCGTTAACGAAACGAAGTTTACATTTTGAAGGACAAACAATACAGAGCAATTTATAAATAAGTGTTTGTTTGCGTTTGCTCTCTCTTTTCAATACAGTTGATCACTCTTTGACGCCCGTGTGGTGCTGGGACCCGCAGTGGAAGAAAAGAATAGTACCACTGCGACCTACACGGCATGTCGTAAGAGGCGATTGATGTAGGAGCCTAGGAAGCTACCTAGTAAATAAAAATGTCGAAGAAATAGGATGTACTTGTAGGTGCATAACTGGCACAATGTACAATCGCTCTTAGGCTCATATCACATACAAATCACACAGAGTGGTTAACAAGTGGTCGATATGAAGTGTTCAAAGAAGAAGAAAAAGATCACTCTTTGTGATTTGTGCGGTTTGCGATGAAAATGTGAGTACGTGGCGCCCCCGTTAAGCCTATACGACATGCACATAAATAAGTTGATTGGTTGCGAAATATGGCCAACGAAATATAATACAACGAAAAGAACATTAAATAGACTCTAGGGCTTACCGATAGCGCAGTTGATAACACGCTGCACTAGTGACCAGGCGCGTAAAAATGCCGGGGTTCGAGGCCAGCTTGCCCCCTCCCCCAAAAAAATCGGGTTAAGGCAGAAAACATTTGTTTCGGATGCGCCTGTCCTACACTAGTAGGGCCTAACAGGGGCGCAACGTCCTAATCGTTCTTGGCAAAGACTTTATATATCACAACAAGAATGATCCAAATGGTCGAGAAGAACGTTCACAAACAAACACAATTCGGTGTGCAGAAGGTACGCGGTTAGACTACAGAAAACTCTGATCGGATCTAAATTACAAGTACATCTAAAGTCAGAGTAAGGTTCGCCTGTATGGCAAGGGACAATAGTAATAAGGAAAATATACCTTTTACGCAAAAAATCAACAAGAGGCACCATATTAGACACCATATCTACTGCTGAATCTACTACTGCAGGCGAACGAAGAACAAATTGACGCAAAAACTGAAATAATCAGAACATAGTTTTATTGAACAAGTCCGCCTGTGTGTTGTCGGGGCTCATAAGGGGAGCACAGAATAACACCAACTGCGACCTAAAGGCATGTCGTAAGAGGCGACTAAGGTAGAGGCCTAGGGAAGCTACCCTGGTAGATAAGAAAAACATCGGAGAAATCTGATGTGCTGGCCTACTTGTAGGCGCATAACTGACACAACGTACAATCGCTCTTGTGCTCAGATCACATACAAATCACAAAGAGCGGTTTAATAAGTCGTCGGTATGGAGCGTTCGAGAAAGAAAAAGATTGAACCAGTCACCTGCTGGGTGACAATTATGGGGCAAATGGTCTAGCTATGTCAATCTCTATACCTCTTTCCTTATATCTTGACCGTTGTCATAATGCTTGCAAACCTCTTTCTTCTAATAAAATGTCCAAAGAATGATGGTGGGTTTTTTTCCTGATGCTACGGAGTTAGTGCACTGCCGCTGAGATCTTCATGTGTAAGAAAGAGATCTGAGCACACATGGTTACTCACTGAAGTGCAATGATGATGGTCCAACCAATCAATCTTTTTGATGCGATTCATAAGCGATCTGTTCTTATCTGCTTTCTTGAAAAAGTTATAATTTGTCATAGTTTCTATTCATGGCAGTGCTGTTCAACGTTTGTATATATTGGGGCGCATCTAACTGATGACTATGGACGCGCGGACGCTATGTGACGGTTACCACTGATAATAATAGTAATCATCATCAAATAGCTTGTCCTGAGCAGAACTTTGCCACCCCAACAGTCCTCCGGAATTTCTCTCTCTCATAGGTCAGATGTCCTGCTCTGCAGCCGTCATGTTCAAACCATCAGTTACATCCTGAATCCATCTTCTCCGTGGTCTTCCTCTTCTTCAGTACTAGTAAAAATTAAAGTAAAGGACCATTTTTCATACCTCGAGTTATACTGGCTAGTATTGAGCTAGGCCCATATTTTCAAAATGACCGTCGACATACGACTTGCCATTGATTTTCTTAGTACCACATACGACTTCCCATTGATTTTCTTAGTACCACATACGACTTCCCATTGATTTTCTTAGTACCACATACGACTTGCCATTGATTTTCTTAGTACCACATACGACTTGCCATTGATTTTCTTAGTACCACATACGACTTCCCATTGATTTTCTTAGTACCACATACGACTTCCCATTGATTTTCTTGGTACCACATACGACTTCCATTGATTTTCTTAGTACACTACGACTTCCCATTGATTTTCTTAGTACCACATACGACTTCCCATTGATTTTCTTAGTACCACATACGACTTCCCATTGATTTTCTTAGTACCACATTCGACTTCCCATTGATTTTCTTAGTACCACATACGACTTCCCATTGATTTTCTTAGTACCACATACGACTTCCCATTGATTTTCTTAGTACCACATACGACTTCCCATTGATTTTCTTGGTACCCAATTGAGGCTGGGTAAGAGCCGTTACGGTCGGGAAAATATTCGTTGGAAAAATATATGGTGGAATTGAACCCGTACCACTAACTTAAGAAGTGAGTTTACTAACAACTACGCTACTGCGGCTCTCTATAACAATAGTAGTAATATTCATTTAGTTAGGATGTCGACGCTTACTCAAATGAAAAAGCAATGGGCGAGTTGCGGATGTGTAAGGTGTGGATGGGTGAGGCGGTGATGGGGATGGGAGGCAGCAGAATTATTACAAAATAAATAAGATTGCAAAAGCGGGAAAATCGTGTTCATGGGAGTGCTACGAAAAAACTGAAAAAAATAATTGTTTTTTTTTTCCTTGGAATTTGAAAAGCCGGCTTTGATGTATAAAATCCGGCCCTCGGGCGCCGCGCTATCCATTATATTCTTACCATTCTTCTGTAAAACCACATCTCTGTAGTCTGTAATAATGTACTCTTCTATTTACTTATTGGGAATATAAAAATAAATATATGTAGTGTCCAACGAGAGTTTTCTGGAACCCGCAGGGAATGTGAAAGAGAGGTAAAGGTAGAAATATATGGGAATAGATTTGAAGGCAGAGATTAACGTCAAGTTCATGGAAGAGCTGGAAGGATTTACAAGAGATAGCTAAAGATAGGGAGATTTGGCATGAGTTGGTTGAGGGGCTATGCACAAAAAAGTGGTTTGAAGGGCATGAGAGAGATCAGTTTGGCTTAACATCTGAAATAGGAGAAGGCACGCCTGTATAGCGGGGTACAATGATAATGAAAACAGGCATCACGCAAAAAGTCAGTCAGAAACAACATACCAGGGCCGAGCTGACTACGTCTGTATTTATAGCGGGCGAACAGAAGAAAAATAAGAAGATTGGATTTTTTCTTCTGTAGCTATTTCCTTCTTTATGTGGGGTTGCTGGCCACACAACCGCCCACTCTTAATCACCTTTTCATCTTGCGAGAGGGGACTGTGTCTATGCTCGCTATCTCGGAAACTAGACGGAGTATACTATCACTTTACACACGAGGGATGCTATCACTTCCTTCTTCTTCTTCACGATTCACTCCTAGAGAGATATAGGTTCGCAACCAAGGTTTTCCAAATCTTCCTATCCAAGGCCATCTTTTCTAGATCTCTCCACTCTTTCCTCATTCTCTTGCATTTCATTTCCAACACCAGCCTCCAGGTGTTCCTGTGTCTTCCCTTACCTTACTATCACTTTACAGACATTCAAAACAGTTCTCATAGGGTTTCTGTGGCATAGAGGTTAGATGCTCGTGTCTTGTACCAAAGGCATCACGTTCGCTCCCTCGTGAAGCCATCTGGATATTTTTCCAGAGATCCCTGATTTCATTGAGGGTGAGATTGGGTTCCAAGTCCTATCGGAGACGGGCGATAAAACGTAGGACCCTTGTTTAATTTGAGCACGTAAAAGAACCTTTGACAGTTAAAAATCGAGAAGAGGAGGCTGGAAAGACGCTGCTCGGGTAAAATTCATAAGAAAATTTTTTAAATAAAATTTCTACAAAATATTTTCACCATCTTCTAAGTTACACCGGGGACCCTCGCCGGTGCTACGGAGTTCGTGCACTAAACCTGAGATCGTCCTGTGTAACAAAGAGATCGGAGCACACATGATTACTCACCGAAGTGCAATGATGGTGGTCCTATCAATCAATCAGTTAAAACAGTTTAGAACTTTCCCTCACACACCTCTTCCTCATTTCATCCCTCTTAATCTTCTTAACCATCACCCCCGCCTCGTTCCACCCAGTCTTTTCTTGTATATCTTCTATCTATGATTATATATTTATAGCTTGCTATTTACTTCATAAGCTTTTTTGGGTCAAATGGAATAGTACACCGTATTTAGAAGATGTAAGGCAAAGGATGTTGAAATATAATTGATTTTTGAAATCATGATTTCCGAGTGTTAACGTTTGCGTGGGTGTGCGTGTATTTCGTGAAGGGAAAACAGATTTATCTGCAAAAATGAAAACGGTGACAGTGAACGGAAATTGTTATTTGTGTCTACGACTGGCCGTTGTTTCTCCATAACTGAGAATATTTGACCTGCGTGATCAAGTCATCGTGACCACAGTTGCTCTCAATTCTTGGAAATTAATCATGTAATTGTTTAATAGGGAGTTTCTGTGGTGTAGAGATTACGTGCTTACTTCTGGTTCCAAAAGTACTTGGTTTACTCCCCGTGAAGCCATAGGGATATTTTTCCAGATTGATTTCCTAGTCCAACCCGAGAGGGACGATAACACGTTGTTCCCGTGTTCAATTTGAGATCGTAGAAGAACCTTTGGCAATTCAACAGCGAGAATAACAGGCTTGAAACCGCTGACCGGGCAAAATTCATTAGAAAATATTTAAAATAAAAATTCCTACAAAAATATCTTCACCATCTTCAAAATTACATCGGAGACCCTCGTCGGTGCTACCGAATTGTCGCTGAGATCTTCCTGTGTAAGAAAGAGATCGGAGCACACATGGTTACTCACCGAAGTGCAATGATGATGGTACTATCGATTAATCAATTATTCAATGTTTGTTTAAAGTCCCTTATTTAATTAGTTGTTAATTGATTCTTTGATAAGAGCTATCATCATTTCACTTCGGTGAACAACTATTTATTTTTAGATATTTTTCTTACACATGAAGATATCAGCAGCAGTACTCCATAACACCGGCGAGGACCTCCCGATGTCATTTTGAAAAGGGTGAAGATTTTGCAGGAATTTTAATTTTTTTAAAGAATTTTGTGAACCGTTTATTTAGTTCGTAATTAGTTAGTTAGTTAGTTTATTATTTTCTATCTTTTTCCCTATAGCTTACAGCCTTAGCAGATATGTCTATCACAACTATTGCTGTCATATCCTATCGTGTATCCAGCTACGTCTTTGTGACCACGAGAAATATGCATGATTTTAGTTATATGACTTTTGTTCTGCTTTATTGGGGAATGGGAGGAGCGTGGCGTATCCTTTACAGGGCGTAGCGGTCAACCACAGTAAACGAGTCATTGATTTTCTTGTCCCCACTTATACGTTCAGTAGTTTGCCATTGCTTTCTTAACGGTGAGGTCTACTTTTACCTTTCGTAAAAATGCCACCGAAACGAATTTGCTTTCAAACTGCCCACCGTGGTTTTTGAACCAGGTACGCTTGGGTTGTGGTCGAGCTCACAACCACTTATGCTACAGTGAATAGAAGGTAAATATTATCCTATTCAAAATATCGTAAGACTTACTCTAGTCAAGACTTTAAATGTTACCCTAGTCAAAGCCACGCAGAATTAACTATAGTCAGACAGTCAATGTTATCATAGTTATTGCATTGCAGGACTAACTCTAGTCAGACAGTCAATGTTATCATAGTTATTGCATTGCAGGACTAACTCTAGTCAGACAGTCAATGTTATCATAGTTATTACATTGTAGGACTAACTCTAGTCAGACAGTCAATGTTATCATAGTTATTACATTGCAGGACTAACTCTAGTCAGACAGTCAATGGTATCATAGTTATTGCATTGCAGGACTAACTCTAGTCAGACAGTCAATGTTATCATAGTTATTACATTGTAGGACTAACTCTAGTCAGACAGTCAATGTTATCATAGTTATTGCATTGCAGGACTAACTCTAGTCAGACAGTCAATGTTATCATAGTTATTACATTGCAGGACTAACTCTAGTCAGACAGTCAATGTTATCATAGTTATTGCATTGCAGGACTAACTCTAGTCAGACAGTCAATGTTATCAGTTATTGCATTGCAGGACTAACTCTAGTCAGACAGTCAATGTTATCATAGTTATTACATTGCAGGACTAACTCTAGTCAGACAGTCAATGTTATCATAGTTATTACATTGCAGGACTAACTCTAGTCAGTCAGTCAGTGCTATCCTAATCAAAGCCTCGTGTCGGCAGTGTCTAAGTACCATTTCTCGTAAGTCGGCATCTCGCATCGACAGTATCTTCTTCTTCTTCAAATGTTCCATATCGACCCCTCGTTAAACCACTCTTTGTGATTTGTTATGTGATCCGAGCCTAAGAGCGATTGTGCATTGTGCCAGTTATGCGCCTACGAGTAGATCAGCACATCCGATTTCTGCTACGCTTTTTATTTACTAGGGTATCTTTCCAAGGCCACTACCTTATTCGCCTCTTACAACATGCATTGTTAGGTCGTAGTGTTACTATATCATGTCTTTACCTCAGTCGTTCTTCAACATGCATTGTTAGGTCGAAGTGTTACTATTCTTTGCTTCCTTTGAGAGCCTCGTCAAACACGCGGACAATCTAAGTACCATTTCTCGTAAATCGACAACTCGTAAATCGACAACTCGTATACAGGTGTTGTATCACTGCATATCTGAATGTAAGTCTATTTCAAGAATTATCTTTCAAAGCCGTTATTTAACTACACTCTCTCTATCTTTATCTCGACCTTCCTTGTGATTACTAACCCCCGCTCCCTAAACCCACGCATCCAATTGCCGTCCCGAACCCATCCTCACAATGAGTCTGTCCTAACTACGCAGGGCATATATTCTATTTGAGCACCCAATATTTGGGTGGTTGCTCACAGTAATTGGGTAAAAAAGGATCGGTTAAAGTTTGGACTGATATTCAGGGCCTTGTTAAAAACGTAGCGCACATGACTCTCACGTGCCATTCTCCGCCGCCGTTTCAAATTTAAAAAAAAACTGGGCGTATACACACATATATATATATATATATATACACGAATATTGTATGAATAACATCTCTCACCTGCCGAGAATAGGATTGAAATTATCAACAGATATATCTCCGGTGGACTGATTTGCGTACTTTAGTCAATTGTAGATGGTTCGGTAATGTAAAATGGTCCATTATAAACGGACTTTAGTACAAACTGATCCATTTTAAGCGGACTTTAGTACTAACTAGTCCATTATAAACGGACTTTAGTACAAACTGATCCATTATAAGCGGACTTTAGTACAAACTGATCCATTATAAGCGGACTTTAGTACAAACTGATCCATTATAAGCGGACTTTAGTACAAACTGGTCCATTATAAACGGACTTTAGTACAAACTGGTCCATTATAAACGGACTTTAGTACAAACTGATCCATTTTAAGCGGACTTTAGTACAAACTGGTCCATTATAAACGGACTTTAGTACAAACTGGTCCATTATAAACGGACTTTAGTACAAACTGGTCCATTATAAACGGACTTTAATAAAAACTGGTCCATTATAAACGGACTTTAGTACAAACTGGTCCAATGTAAGCGAAATTGAGTTCAAACTGTTCCAACTATAAATGCTGTAAATGGACATTACTATAAATTTAAAAAAATTTTAGCACAGTAAACGGACATTAGTATTAGATTATACATTTGTATACGTTCTTATAACTCTGAGGAGTGATCGGATAGCACATACTTCACTACTTCTACTACTATTATAAGTTATTACTACTACTGCCTCCACCACCACTAGTACTAATCTATGCTAATAACACTGCTGCTACTACTACTGTAGTAGTAGTAAGTAGAAAGTAGTAGTACTACTACCACTATTACTACTACTGTTACCTCTACTACTACTACTACTACTACTACCACCACCACCACCACCACCCCACCACCCTACTACTACTACTATTATTACTACTACTGTTACCTCTACTACTACTACTACCACCACTACTACTACTTTCACCTCCACTACTACTACCACCTCCACCACTACTACTACTTCCACTTGTTCCCAATGACAAGGACTAAACTGTCGCTCACATTCCAACTCTATTCCGTCTGTCTTCGTTCCTTTAGCCAACGAGAGACCTATCACTCTAAAATCTTCAACAGTTCTTGGTCATATATTTTGCGGACTCCTTCCACATCTTCATTTTCTTTCCCTATGGGTTCACATTTACGCCAAAGTGCATATCTAGTTATGATGTTCTGTTGTTTCCTTTTCCCTCTATCTAGTTTTACCGGTTCCAGCAAAGTGCATATCTAGTTATGATGTTCTGTTGTTTCCTTAAGGTATGTCTAATCGTGACCCCGACAACAGAATGCTGACTAGCTCAGACGGGAAATCGAAAATTCCTGTTTAATGGGGGCTGGTTTTTGTATACGTTTGATAGAACACTACGTTTTATTTTTGCAATTTTACTCAATACTATGCGTCCGTTATTATTTATTGATGAAAAATGATTGTAATGCTGATATTCCTCAGCTATAAACTTTATTTGTAACATAATATAACCGTGAGTTAGCATGTTGTTTTACAAATTAATTAGTTTATATCAAACAACACTGGCAAGCGAGGATCACGCACTGTTCTGCGTCTTATTTCCTATCATTTTTTACCCGCCGGTCGTATATTATCGGAGGCATTGGTCTAATCCAAGGCCACTTTCTTTACTGAACCTTCAGTTGTATTTGTTCCTCCCCTGTTCTTCTAGCAAATAATGCGTGTTTGATATTAGGGCGGGAACATGACAAAGAAGTGAATAATTTCTCTTGAATGACTTTCCTACTGTTATAATCATAAGTATATAAACAGCCGCCTACTACTCACAACACTTTGTCTGATTTGTTTTGAAACATCGATTTTAAGTTGGCATTTGTTTAATGAAATGCAAAATCTGCATAACGTTCGTTATTATACAATTCTAAACAATGGCGCATATTTTTTTAATACAGCGATTCTCAAACAATGGCGACATATTTATTTTTTAATACAGTGATTCTCAAACAATGCACATATTTATTTTAATACACGATTCTAAACAAGCGATCTATATTTTTATAAATAAGTGATTTCTAATTTTTAATACAGGATTCTCAAAGGCGGTATTTTATATTTTATAATACACGATTCTCAAGGTGGTATTTTCATATTTTATAATACAGGATTCCAAGGTGGTATTTTAAAAAAAATTAATGCAGCGATTCACTCGCGATAAACAAATAAGAAATATATATATATTACATACAACGATTCTCAAACAATGCAACATATTTATTTTTATAATACAAGGATACGCACACAATTTGAAAACCCTTGTGTTGCGGGGGCCTGAAGGTAAAAAAAGGAATAGTAACACTGCGACCTACAAGGCATGTCGTAAGAGCGACTGAGCTAGGCCGCTACCTAGTAAATAAAGCGTCGGAGAAATCGGATGTGCTGGCTTACTTGTATGTGCATAACTGACAAGGCGTACAATCGCTCTTAGGCTTGGAAAACATACAAATCACAAAGAGTGGTTAACAAGTGATCGATATAGAACGTTGGAAGAAGAAGAAGAAGAAACAAGGCGGCATATTCATTTTTAAACACAGCTTCTTCTTCTTTGAACGCTCCATATCGACCACTTGTTAAATCACTCTTTGTGATTTGTATGTGATCTGAGTCTAAGAGCGATTGTACGTTGAGATAGTTATCCACCTACAAGTAGGCCAGCACATCAGATTTCTACGATGCTTTTATTTACTAGGTAGACGATCGCAAGAGAGAGAACGATTTACTAGGGTAGCTGCCCGAGTGGTTACCGGGGCCCAAATTTGGGGTGTAAAGAATAGAACCACTGTTACCTGCCATGCATGTCGTAAGAGCCGACTAAGGAGGTTTGGCTGAAATTGGATGCATGTGTCCTAAACGTGTAGAAGTATATGCGTTTAGGGCCTACCAAACCAATGTGCAACGTATACACGTTCTTGGCAAAGATCAAACATATCACAAAGAGGGATTCAAATTGGTCGTAAAGAACGAACGCAAAGAAGAAGAAGACTAGGGTAACTTCGCTAGGTTCTACATCAACCACTTCTTGCAACATGTCTTGTAGGTGGCAGTGGTACTATTCTTTGCTCTCATTACGAGGCCCCGGCACCACACGGGGCGTTAAACACAGCAGCTCTCAAACCAGGTTGTATATCTATTTGACACTAAGATTTTCAAGTAAAGCGTCACATCTTAAACAATTTGACAACAAATGTTATGTTTGATATTCATAGATATTTATCAGCAGTAAATGTCAATGGCAGTGTAGGGAGTCTAGAGATGGCTGTATTCACTGTTAGAGCACAACCAACTCAGATAACTAGGCCAGACAACTGACCGAGGAATCCTGACCTAGATCAGAGAATGGGGCCTGGAAATTATAGATGTTTGATAGAACACTGCAAGCTTTTTGCAATTTTACTCAATTCTGTGAGTCTATAGTTATTTATTGGTGAAAAATATTCGTTATATTGATATTCCATATTGTTAAACTTAACTTGTTGCATAATATAACTTTGATTTAGCATTTGTGTTGATTTTAAAATGAATTCGTCTATATACACCAATACTGGAATGCGAGGTCACGTGGCGTAATTGTGGTCTGATTTCGCATAAATCTTACCTGAGTCCAAAGGCCCATACGTTTATAATTGGCTCTGGTTAGAGTCATCAACTTAGATCTATGAAAACTGACGCAGAATATCAATTATTGTTGTGATGGACATCCAGCTTGCCGGATGTCTACGCCGAATGCTGGGAGAATTCTTCAAACGTTTTACATCGACCACTTGTTAACCATTCTTTGTGATTTATATGTGATATGAGCCTTTAAGCGACTGTACGTTGTGCCAGTTATGCGCCCACAAGTAGGTGCCCACAGCACATCCGATTTCTGCGATACTTTTATTTACTTAGCTCCCTAGGCTCCTATCTCAGTCGCCTCTTACGACATGCTTTATAGGTCGAAGTTTGACTATTCTTTGCTTCCCTTGCGAGCCCTGGCAACACACAGGTGAATGCTGGGAGTGACAAGAAGAGATCGGTTGAGAAATGAAGACATCAGGGAAACAGTGGGTACAACATCAGTACTGAGCTTCATCAAGAAACAACAAACTAAATGGTTCGGCCACATAAGCAGATTACCAACAGACAGTACGTCACAAAGAGAAATACTACTCTGACACAGTGGATAAAAAGCAAAGGTCTGGCCTCGCAAAAGGTGGATCTCAGAGATAACAGAGGCGATGGAAGACATTCTTCATGAAGCGCACACAAAAGCCTGTTCTAGAAATATTTTCTTATCCTGACGCTGTGAGGCAAAACAGGATTGGAGAAGAGTAAGAAAAATAAAATTGTGATTGATTTTCTTTCATAGAACCAAATATGAAAGCAGGGCTTGGGTCATCTTAAGAAAGGCAGAGAAATAGTCAGAAGGACGTAACATAGTTTAACTTACCTTGCCGGGTTCCAGATCAAAGTTAACAAATTCAAGAGTTGGAATTCTGTCTTCTGGACGATCTGACCAGGCATTTCTGACGAAGTTTAACTGCATGTTTGTTCCAGTACACACGAACGCCTGAGAAGTGAACATTTTGTTTTAGAGTTGAGCATAAGAGGCAATAAATGAATATGATAGATAGTAGATAAGTAGACGATGATTGTGAGACGCAGAAAATGATTGTGAGACACAGGAGATGATTATGAGAGACAGGAGATGATTGTAAGACACAGGAGATTATTGTGAGACACAGGAGATGATTGTGAGGCACAGGAGATGATTGTGAGACACAGGAGATGATTGTGAGGCACAGGAGAAGATTGTGAGACACGCGGGATGACTACGAGAGACAGGAGATGAGCAAGAGAGACAGGAGAAAAGCAAGAAAGACATGAGATGACTGCGAGACACAGGAGATGAATACGAGACACAGATGACCGTGAGACACAGGAGATGAATACGAGACACAGATGACCGTGAGACACAGGAGATGAATACGAGACACAGATGACCGTGAAACACAGGAGATGAATACGAGACACAGATGACCGTGAGACACAGGAGATGAATACGAGGATGACTGAACAGTATGAGACACAGGAGAGTGAGATAAGACACAGATGACCGTGAGACATAGGAGATGAATACGAGACACATATGACCGTGAGACACAGGAGATGAATACGAGACACAGATGACCGTGAGACACAGGAGATGAATACGAGACACAGATGACCGTGAGACATAGGAGATGAATACGAGACACAGATGACCGTGAGACACAGGAGATGAATACGAGACACAGATGACCGTGAGACACAGGAGATGAATACGAGACACAGATGACCGTGAGACACAGGAGATGAATACGAGACACAGATGACCGTGAGACATAGGAGATGAACACAGAGTAAAATACCTGACTACCATACATTTAGGATTCAGACTTCTTCTGATTTTTCTTCTTCAATGATCCAAAAAGGCTTTGGGCCCGTGTCCTTCGGCCCAGTGCAAATGTAGACAGCAATTAAAAAATGGGATACCTGTGAATTTTCTATATAACTCAGACAGGAGCCAGTACTGCCCTGTTCTGGCACTAGGAGATAAGAGAGACCCATCTGATGCTAAATGGCACAGTAGGCAAGGTAGGGCTTACTGTGTACATTCCCCGTCTCCAATTTCTCTGCTGTTGGTGCCGAGTTCTGCTATCCTCTAGGCATGTGTCCAAACGTTCTGGACAAAAGGACCATAGAAATCTACACAAATTGGTGTCATACAACGAGCAAGGTAAGAACTCAGTAACTTTCAAGGTATGGAAAGAGTTAATTCTCATTATACCCTGGAGCAATGGAGACTTCCACACGGTCCAAAGGCGAAGAATTGACTTCATTGCGGAGGATTTCCCCATATGGTTCCGTTCCTGTCAGCAGAGATAGCATGCCATCTACCGAGAGCATTGCACAAAGCACGAACGCCGTAGATCCGGCAACAATCATAGGAATCTCACGAAAAAAATGCACATGTGTCTCGGTCCGGATTGGAACCTACAACCTTCAGTACGACAGGCGCACGAATTAACCACTTCGCCATTGAGACCGGCGAACTATCGATATCGATAACTATCTATACAATATTTTGCACTGCATCTCTGTCGTGACAAGTTTTCTTCTATCGTTTGATGTCAGCACTTGATGCATCTTCTTCTTCTTTGTCGTCAGACTGCTTCCGGTTGTTGCCCAGTGTCGTCACACTGCTACCGGGTTGTTGCCTAGTGTCGTGGTTTTCTGTCGTTACACTGCTACGGTTGTTGCCAGTGTCGTCACTGCCGGGTTGTTGCCAGTGTCGTGGTTTTCTGTCGTTACACTGCTACTGGGTTGTTGCCTAGTGTCGTGGTTTTATGTCGTTACACTGCTACCGGGTTGTTGCCCAGTGTCGTAGTTTTCTGTCGTCACACTGCTACTGGGTTGTTGCCCAGTGTCGTGGTTTTTTGTCTTGCGCTGTTCTGTTGGCTTGTGTGATTGTTATTTTTGCTCTTTGACAGGATTCTGCTACGCCATCTAACCATCTTTTCCGTGGTCTTCCTCTTGCCTTCTTTCCCGATGTTCTGTTGTAGAAGACTCAGTATACTGTGGAGTTTGGATGCATTCTTATTAAGTGGCCAAACCACTTCATTCTTTGTTTCTCTATGTAATTCAAGCACGGTTATGTGCCAACTTTCTTTCTTATGCTGATGTTGGTGATTCTGTCTTTTCTTGTGTTGTTGGTAACTTTTCGCAGGCAACGCATTTCACATGTAGTTATTTTTGTGACTGCGCTTTGCTCATTGTCCATGTTTGGCTCTGGTAGCACTAATTAGGTATAAAAATGATGTTGATCATCTGTTGCTTAGCTGCCTGTGAAATTTTGGGTGCCTTAACAATGGGGCTAGCTGGTAGGTTACAGCATTTGCTTTATGAACTCTAGCCTCTCTCTCTCTATCTAGTCTTCCGTCTTCTGTGAATATGTTTTCTTCTAAGTATTTGAATTCTTTCACATGGTTTATTTTAGTGCCATTGACATGGATGTCTAGATTATTATGTTTTCTTCCCATATTCATTATTTCTGCTTTAGTGTTGTTGATTTTCATGTCATGATTTATACAATTTTGATGCATACTATGTGCTAATGATAAGTGACATGCACTTCAATCTCTACGGTATGCATAGGCTACATGATATTTTAATATTTTGTCATTACATCCATTTGTTCAAAATATTGTATCAGTTATTTTTGTATTGAATATGGAAAATATAGATTAAAATCAGGGGACGCAATCGTGTATATTTGATGACCGTTTTAGACAGCACGAGTTACATTAGACAGCAGTGAAGAAAAAAACCACCCCGTGATTTAATTCCACGCTTGATTAGCTTTAATTATATTATACACTGGGATAAGCAATATCGAATTCTCTATAGCAGAGATAAACTGCGGCGAACTGACCAGCACCACGGAAACAAATTTGAAATGAAAACTACGCGTGTGACCTACAAAATACAGTGCAGTTTATTCCATAGATAAGAATAAAGAGTTTTTTTTCGTAAGAGCACCAGGGGAAGAAGCAACGGAAGCAAAGAATATGATCAAAAAATAGACAGTGTACAAGTATTAATTAAGAGATTTCGAAAAAACAGATTGACAAACACAGGGTTCGAACCACTTATTTCTTACGACACCCATTGCCTAGCCTAGCAATACGAACGTTCTTACGACACCCATTGCAACGATTTTGCCCTCTCAGCAATACGAACGTTCTTACGACACCCATTGCATAGTTTCACGCTAGCAATACGAACGTTCTTACGACACCCATTCATAGCTCTCAATTGACCTAGCAATACGAACTTTCTTACGACACCCATTGCATAGCCTAGCAATACGAACGTTCTTGACACCATTGACCCACCGCCTTGCATAGCCTAGCAATACGAACGTTCTTACGACACCCATTGCATAGCCTAGCAATACGAACGTTCTTACGACACACATCCAAACCCCAGCTCTTAATATCTTGTTGACCACAGCTTATTCCATAGACAACATTGAATATAGAGACAATATGATATATATATTTAACACACACAGGGGACTGCCTAGAGTAGTTGATAGTAGCTCGGCCTGCTTAGCTGTGAGACGCCTCATAGCTCGGGTTCGAACCTACTGTCCGGCATTTGTTCGAGTCCCTGGTCTTACTCAGGACGATAACATGAGTACCTCTGAAGTCGGAGAAAATCTGCCTGTATGGCGAGGGAATACTAATTACGAGTACATTGAGCACACGGCTGCCAGTGTAAAGTAATTTACAATGTGCACGCTGCTGCCATTGTAAGAAATTGGAAAAACAGATTTTCACACAAAATCAGTTTCAGAGATGAAACTTCGTCTGAGTTGAAAGCGGACGAAAAAAAAAAAAAAACACACACAAAACCGTCGTTACTGCCTATAGTGCCGCTTTTTAGGGCGGCGCAGGACAGGTAGGACGAGCACCTGAGAATTTAATGGCCGCATGGCTAGTGCAGTCGCCGTGAAGCTGTTCAGGTTAAGATTTTTCCTTGATGCCCACAACGTTGGCCGTATGAAAAAATCCTTGACCTTACCGTGAATTGAACACAGGTCTCCTGCATGGAAACCGCTATCTAATCCATTCGGCCAGACACTCCTCAATGAGAGATGAGATAACGGTTCTAAATATGAAGAACTGTCTTCATTGCGCGGGGTTTCCACATATGGCTCCGTTCTTGTCGGCTGAAATGGCACCCCATCTACCGAAAATGTTGCAACCATCCTAGGGATCTCATGGAAAAAAATGGCACATGCGAATCGGTGCATGTGACAACTTTCAGAACAATATGCAAACGTCATAACCACTTCGCTATAGAGACACGTCATACTTCAAGTGAAGGAAAGGAAGCACGGACTTGACCACAAATCTATAGAGACTACCTCATACTTCAAATGAACGAAAGGAATCACGGATTTGAACAAAGATATGACTAACTTATTATGAATGTATCTTACTAGACTATATAACTTTTGATGGCTGGATTTACTATAGAACTATTGACATCATATAATTCTTCAATGATCAGTTATGTCCATAACCTGCTGCCTTGCAGGTCGGCTGGGGACAGCCAAAGACTGGCGGAGAGCAAACCCAGTAAACGCTGGCTGAAACCGGACACATCGCCGAAGGATAAGCACCAAAGCTCCAAATGGCGCTGAAGATGTGACGAAAATCACACCCATGCTAAGGCTGGATGAATCAAATTTCCAAATGAATGAGATTTATGGGGAAATCTGGTACATCAGTCTAAAGGTGATCGCGAAGAAGAAGTTCTGTCCATAAATATACACATATTTCTCACTTTGACTGAGGCCGGCCATGCAAAAGGTGGATCTCAGAGATAACAGAGGCGACGAAAGACACTATTTATTAACGCACACAAGGGCTCGTTCTAGAAATCTCTTCATATTGCAGAAAAGAAAGAAAGAACTATCGTGAAAAAATAACGAAAATATGAGTGTTTTCTCGTGGATTTGTAATCTACATTCAATAGTTATTTGATTTCTTTAGACTTTTGTCGTTGTTCGACCTGGAAACAATTGTGTGTGTTTTTGTTTTTATAATTTTGTTGCATTTTCTGCCCATTTCGGCTGGTAAAGTTCTTTTTCAAAACGTCATTTAAAAATAAGTTTCATTCTGTCTTCGATCCCTACTCGCTTGACCAAACTGCAGTGATGCGACCAGTTATCAAGGTTCTCACTTGAAGGTGGGGTAGAATCTTAGCAAGTTGTGTTTCGCTGAATGTTGTATCTGCTATTTCATTTATTACGGTATTAGATCCAGAAAACTAGTGTCCGTTCTTAATCTTTTACAAATTTAATCTTTTTATGTATATTATTATAATCCTCCAGTACCGTTATACGTTACATTGGGCATGCAAGTAATTTCTCCATAACGCTCTATCATTTGCTACTCGCTCGGGGCCTGGAAGTAATTTCTCCATACCGCTCTTCTATCCTGGACATCTCGCTTAATCTCCTCTAATGTATTGTGTCAGATATTGCACGCCACTCTCAGTGAAGTTTGTCTCAGGTTTCCTAGCACGTCCTTTCCTTCTTGTTGTGCATATATGTTTACATATATATTAGTTAGTTATCAGATCATCCTCCTTCCACAGAGAACAAATCCTCAAGTACTCTGATCTCATCTTCAGTGTATCGGTCAGCGAGCAGGGATGAACAGTTTCAGTTCTGTTTAATCTTCATCTTCTTCTTCGGACACGCCACCATATTGACCACTTGTCAACCTCTCTGTGTGATTTGTATGTGATCTGAGCCTAAGAACGATTGTACGTTGTGTCAGTTATGCGCCTACAAGTAAGCTAGTACATCAGATTTCTGCGACGATTTTTATTTACTAGGGTAGATTCCTAGGCCCCTACCTCAGTCACTTCTTACGACATGCCTTGTAGGTCGCAGTATTACTATTCTATTTCTCCCATTGAGAGACCCGGCAACACACACGGACAACTAAACCACATTACACATTTACTTACACAATTTGGCACAAATCACACAGAAATCACAAACAAATCTTAAAGGAATCACTAACAAATCACAAATAAATCACAAAGAAATCACAAATAAATCACAAAGAGAAAGAAATCACAAACAAATCACAAATAAATCACAAAGAGAAAGAAATCACAAATAAATCACAAAGAGAAAGAAATTCCAAACAAATCACAAATAAATCACAAAGAGAAAGAAATCACAAACAAATCACAAATAAATCACAAAGAGAAAGAAATCACAAATAAATCACAAAGAGAAAGAAATCGCAAACAAATCACAAAGAGAAATAAATCACAAACAAATGACAAATAAATCACAAATAAATCACAAAGAGAAAGTGTTTAACAATAAAGTGAAATAACAATTTCAAGCCCGTATCAGGCTCACTAGTCATCTACGCACACATAGACAAACATAGCGCAACTACATTCCCTTGGATGAAAATTTGTGTGGTCATCATCACCCGTGATGGACGAGCATCAGCGAAACACGTACAAACAAAGTACTATAGTTTTACAAAATACAGAAACAGTGACGATAAACAGCAACGTTTCGACCAAAAGGCCTTTATCAAGCAAACGACACAACAGGAGTGACGAATTGTTATTATATGGACGAGCATCAACAATTTCTATGTTCCAATATGGTAATAACAATTTATGTGTTCCAATATGGGAATAACAATTTATGTGTTCCAATATGGTAATAACAATTTATGTGTTCCAATATGGGAATAACAATTTCTATGTTCCAATATGGGAATAGTAATGTTTTGTCCCACTGGAAATAAGTTGCTCTTTGTTCCAATATGGGAATAACAATTTCTGTATTCCAATATGGGAATAAATTGTTCTGTGTTCCTCGTGAAACTAGAAGGTTTAGTAGTAGCACGTAGTGGCTTGTATTAGGTACAGTGTGAAGCAAGCAGTGAATAGTTCTTGTATAAACGTGTAACATTATATATATATAATATATCTATACAACACAATTAAGGAGTGTACATTTTACACGTCATGTACATAGCATAGTGACTATGGTATAATAGTAAGGTGTGTTTGTGTGTGTGTATGTACATGGTACCGTCGATGTTTCCCTGAGATGAAGGAAATGTTTAATTATCAGAACCAGTGGCGACTCGTGATCATTTTTGTTTGTGGAGCCAGGCACAAATTTTTCGGAAAAATCATGGTTTGGGGTTGTTATGTTTTAATTTTAAAAATATTAAATACACGTTAACATTATTTTTGGTGGGGCCCGCCCCAGTGGCCCTTAATGACGAGCCGCCACTGATCAGAACCATGTTAGGTATATTTCTTCTTCTTTTTTCTTGCGTTTGTGTGAGTGCGTGTGTGTGTGTACGTGTGAAAGTGTCTATTTCACCTTAATGATGTGGACTCCTAATACTGAATATAGGGTTGAATTGTGTATCCTAAAGGTTTAAAGGCTGACTTCATTGTACAAGTCCGGCCTCCCTCCCACGACCCGATCACTCTTCGCAGAACTGGCAAGACGCCTGCCCACAATCATTGCGCAAACACTGTAGATTCGGCCAAAATCCTAAGGGATCTCTGGGGTTTTTTTTTTTATGCGCTTACGCATAGACAGAAGCGGTCCGGATTCCATAACCTATCACCTTCAGAACGCAAGATAAACACTTAACCGCTTCGCCACATTACCCCAAATATTATCAATATCAGTATTAACGTATAACACTGACTAAATATTATCTTGTTGCTAGACCAACATTTTTCGGATGCGCCTGTCGTTCGCCTATGATCCGCGATGTATTCATGTTCACGGCGCAAACCACACAGATCATAAAGAGCGGTTAACTTGTTTGATAAGAACGAACGTAAAGAGGAAGAAGATATTGTTGTGAAGCAACAAAGGAGTACTTGCGCGACTTTAGCATTTGTTTAGATAGACAGATAACAAATTGACATTAAGTAAAGCAAATGTAGAAACTAAATATTTACTCTCGTTTTGTGAGGCAAGGCAATTACCTGATTAAAATAAAAATAACAGTGGCGGAGCCCTAGTGCAGCTTGGTACTGCTACAACGGCCGTGGGTAGAGTTGACTGCAGTTAAACGGAGTACGATGGGAGAACACAAGATTTACTGTAGTAAAGCAGAATACGAAAGGAGAATACAAGATTTACTGTAGTAATGTGGAATACGACAGGAGCACACAAGATTTACTGTAGTAATGTGGAATATAACAGGAGCACACAAGATTTACTGTAGTAATGTGGAATATAACAGGAGCACACAAGATTTACTGTAGTAAAGCAGAATTCGACAGGAGAATACAAGATTTACTGTAGTAAAGTGGAATACTACCGGGGAATATAGGATTTAATGTAGCAAAGTGGAACATTATCAGAAAATACAAGATTTACTATAGTAAAGCGTAATACGACCGAGTAATGCAGGATTTACTCGGATAAAGCGGAATATGACCGAAGAACACAAGATTTACTATTGTAAAGCGGAATACGATCGGAGAATGCAGGATTTACTATAGTAAAGTGGTCTACGACCGAAGAACACAAGATTTACTATTGTAAAGCGGAATACGCCCGGGAGAATGCAGGATTCACTATAGTAAAGTTATCTACGACCGAAGAATGCAGGATTTGCTGTAGTAAAGCGGAATGCGACAGCAGAATACAGAATTTACTATAGTAAAGCGGAATGCGACCGGAGAATGCATAATTTACTGTAGTAAAGCGGAATGCGACCGGAGAATGCAGAATTTACTGTAGTAAAGCGGAATGCGACCGGAGAATGCAGGATTTACTGTAGTAAAGCTAAATACGACCGATAAATGCAGGATTTACTGTAGTAAAACGGAAAACAGTAGTGAAAATAGCGTTGACTAGTAAAGTTGAATATGAACGATGAAAGATAAACAAAATATGTAGTATGAACTTTTCGATAATAAAATACAACTACAGACAAAGTCGATGGTGGTAATAAAAGTGCCAGTGTCACACAGAAGACATCAAGAAAAAGTGTGAATTGATGAAAAGAATAAACCCAGCACAATTAATTTTTGTTATTGTCAATTTTTAAAAGTGCATTATTTTGTTGGAAAAAGGTTTCTCCGCAAGGAGTTAATTTTTTAAATGTTTTTTGACTGCATGCTTTGATATAACCAAAAAATTACCCGTTTTTAGGTTGAAAAATGCGTGCTTCGGCTTAACGTGGTTTTAATCCCCTACAAGAAAACAATAGTAAATAAAGTGGAAGTATAGCACATATGTAGTGAGTTAGATGTGTACAATCCCTGGTACTATTCATTCTCCGATCATCTATCTGAAAATTGGTGCCAGGGATTTCTGGGCTAGGAAAAGTTAGGGTCGTCGCCGAAGCAACCGAGTAATGCGTTCTGTTGCTGATACTTTCATCTATAGCTGGGTGGTACTAAGACATATGAGAGGGACTTCATGAGTGCACAGACATGTAGTTTTCTATTCACATTTTCGAATTAAATGACCTAAAATATGATCAAATTTTCTTAGTTTAACACTTTTCATTACGTAAATTTTTTTTAATCTCTGGACGCACTTATATTCCAATTTATACTGAAATAGCCAACATACCGGCTTTACGTCAATAAAAAAAAATGTATGCGAGTCAATTTATCGGCTGGGTAAGTCGAATGAATTAATTATGGTTTTTAATGTTAAATACGGCTTTAACATTTTAATTATATATCTATACTAAAACCAAGAGCAGACAATACAGTAAACCAAAAGAAGAACAAACAATACAGTACGAGAAAGCAATGATAAACATTCTGATATTGATTCAGTAAATTATATAATATAAAATATAAACTTACGATATCTGCATGTCCTTCTCTTGTCTCCGTTTGAAATCGTATTTGTCGCTCGTCCATGGGTCTATCACGAAAGCCAGTATACTTCACCTATGAATGGAAGCAAGTATTAAGATCTTCAAAATCCGTTGATGAATTTAATTTACACACTTAACAAGATAAACGGATAATTAATTCATTTTAGATTTAGAAAAACAAATACGGGAATCACAGGTTCGTACGTCACGAGTATACGGAACACTCCTGGAAATCCCGTGTGGAATATAACTTCAGTAAACCTATTAACTATGATAGAGTACCGGCGATGAAAAGTTATCTTACCTCACTTTCTCGACCTAACTTTCTAAACAGTTCATCATTTTCAAATGTTGCCCGTTGGTCGGGTACCACCCGAGGCATAGCAAAAGTAAACTTTTCTCTCAGTTCACAGCACAATGTGTTCGCTACGAACGATAACATGCTGTCTGATGGTCGTTCATTCATTTTCTAGTCCACAATAAAATGTGACATGTTGCTTCATACCATCTCACTTTCCATTGGTCGATACTCTCGCGACTCGGTGGGGATTCCGATTCTAAACCGATGACGGAAATATCCTTATAAGGAATATACACTTCCGTGCATCCCGTTATGTTGTCATCGGAATTTACTCGAACCTATTTATTGGCGCACAATAATCAATGACAGTACCATATAAGGATATTTCCGTCACATTCTTAATTCATGACAATCCGTAAAAGGTCAGCATTGACCTAGTTTCAACCCAGTATCGTATTAGTTTAAATAAAAATACGAATGTTAAAAAGAAAATGAGCGGAAATCCTCAACGCCGTGGCCACCTCTTCGCGTGCGTATAAAATTAGCTGATCTCGTTTTGGGAACTCCCTTTTAGTGGGGCGGAAAACTCCGCGACTCATCTTGTGATACATGCTATGGATTCTCCCCATTGTTATCTCCATTTTGCGTATGGATCGATCTCTTACCTAGCACCATCCCCACGAAACGCCATTCCTGTACTAGTTCAGAATTCGATAGAATGCGCAGATGTAATTATTCAGAAAGATGTATCGACAGAATTCTTTGCAACAATATTATACTAGCTGTAGATATCGAACGCGGTTAAACAATGTATGGGTTCCCACGCTATTGCAAATATATGTCGTGTGCAATTTCCTGTACTGAAAAAAATCTTGGTAATTATATTTAAATATTAGAAATTATTTCTCTAGTGGTCTTGTGATTTTTTTTTTAGTACTGTCAGTCCAGTCACTCGTATGTAGTTTTAGTGTGTGTACGTTTGTGTGGTGTAAGTGGGTGCGTGTGGGTGTGTGTGTGACTGAGGCTGCTTCTTTTTTGTATAAAAATATTTCTTTTAAAACATCGAAGAAATATCGGATGGAAGAGAGAAAGGAAAAAAATAAGAGTATTGATTTTTTAAAATAAGTATTTGTTTATTTATTTTTTTAAACTATCGGTACTGCCTGTAGTACCGCTTTTTATGGCGGTGTAGAACATGTGGGACGAGAGCCTGAGGAATTTAATGACCGCATAGCTAGTACAGTCGTGACGAAGCTGTTCAGGTTGGGATTTGTTCTTATATGTCCAAATCATTTTTTAAAAATCTTTGGTTTATTGAAGTCATAAAAAGAGGATTTCATTACTAAGTCGATCCCAGTACTGATGCATGAAGGCGAGGTTCTAATAAAAATGGGATATCCTTTACAGGTCTTTGCCATCAATTACAGTAATCTAATCGTTGATTTTCTAGACACCACTTATACTTTCAGTAGTTTGTCATTGCTTTATGAACGGTTAAAGCGTTGTGACAAGGCGTATATAGGCGAAACTGGCAAAATGCTTAGTGACCGTTTCGACCAACCTTACCTTACGTGATATACGCCAATGCTCTGTGACCCATGTAGCCACTCATTTCGATGGTACGAGCCATTTGGGAGCTCGCGATATCCAGGTAACAGCCATCCAACCATGTTCCTCTGATGATCGAAGTCGCTTACTCTAGAGCATGGATTCCCAATTTTTTCGACCCATCGCCCACTTTGCACAACATAACCTTTGTAACTCCCTCCACATTATAACAGTGTGCCAGCCCCCTTAATATATACATGCTCTATTTTCTCTTTGACATAGACAATTGATATATATTTCTGTCATACATGGTCAATTATCAAATGATTAAATGCGTGAAATAGAAAATTGATGAAAAAATGGATCGTGTAAGACGGGCATAAGATGAATTTTAATGCAGAATTCAAATTTTAAATGATTATTCAATTGCAAAATCACGAAAATAATTTATATTAAAATATATATTATTAATTTCTTCTTTAAGGAGCCACCGATCCCTAATCGCCCGAACAACCCCCAAATTCTTCTGAACCCACTATCGCCCCCCCCCTCCCTAGAACGCTTCAGCGCCCACTGGGGGGCGGTTCAGCCCACTTTGGGAAACGCTGCTCTAGAGAATCGTTTTATATCGTTATGTGGTACCTTGCGTCCTCATGGACCAAACGCACTACATTTCTATGCTTCTTAGCACTTTCTCTTCTCATGCTCCATACTCTATATGTGTATATGTTATGTATATATATATATATATATATATATATATATATATATATATATATATATATCATATATGCCTTTTATTGTTTATCTTTTTCTATTTCTAGTTGTTTTGCATTTATTTCGTTATTTGTTTTTAGCCAAAATTTCCATTTTATGGTCGTTAGGAATGTATCATGTTGTATTCTATATGTAGTGTGCTGTGAAAGAAGTGCAATTCTTCACTTCTGCTGTATTCTTAACTTTTGATTGAAACGTTGATGTGTATTGTCATTGTTTTTTGTAAAACTAAAGTACTTTGTTTTTACGTGTTTCGCCATTGCTACATAGTTTTGCTGCAGTCTTCCCTTATACTGAAAAAAACCCTCAAAATTAAAGAAAACTTGTCGATGTTACAAATAAGAATGAGGAAATTGAAATATTTTTTATATATAAAAAGACACGAAGGGTTGGATAAGATCATTATGGAAGGAGGCATCCCAGCAAAGAAAAGAAAGACCATGGAGAAGATAGATTCGGGATGTAACTGATGATATGACTGTAGATGCCGTTTCTCATCTGCCGTATGAGAGAGAAATTCAGAAGGACTATTAGGGTGGCAAAGTTCGGCTCAGGACAAGCTATTTGATGAAAATCATAGGTTACTCGAAAGCTTTTGATAAAGTGAAACATAGAGAAATAATTAACATCTTAGAAATCTACATATTGATGGGAAATGTCTGCGACTGATCAAAACTATTTAATGGCAACAAAGTGCAGAAATAAGAATAGAGCTAAGAATCAGAGAGTGAAATCTATTTAAAAATACAATTAGGAGTAAGATCAACAAATAAACATGGTACAGGTATTAAGAGCTTCCGAAAAAACAAATAGACAAACACGGGTTAGGAGTAAAACATGGATGCGTAATCTCTATACGACTTCAACAGTGAAAACTTAATAATGATACAGAAGAAAAGACAGGAATAACAGTTGATGGACAAAACATGAGTAATCTAAGACGATACAATTCTCATGGCAACAAATGAACAAAATTCCATGGACAGCGGATAAAGAAGTGTTGAGACTTGCACACAGCGAAACTTTATCAAAAGAATACGAATGAAACAATGTTCAGGAACACATGATAATGTGAAGGGACGGTTTGGAACATTTGGCGACAACGGGTAAAAACAGGGAAGGAGAGATCAACGAAGGCAAAGAAAATGATGTTGGATCATCTAACATCGTGCTTCAACATAAATGTTGGCGACAGAACTGATAAATGATAAACTACATCAGGAAGAAAGAGTTGTGGAGAGACGTGGTCGCATACATCGGCAGAATTGTCGCTTGATACTATTAATGTAGATATTTGTTTCGTTTTTCAAATGCATATTTTGATCTATTTTCCGGTGTACATTTTCAATTTGCTTTAGGATACACTTGTACAAGTCGTACGTAGCAATACAAAGATGGCGAAAAAAGATTGGTAAACAACGCAAATGTTTATGGATATATTTAAATTCTTCGAATCGCAAACTTAAAGTTTTTATTCGGGGACTAAGTATCCAAATTTGTATGATTAGTTGAAAATGCTTGACCTGGAAGTTGTACCTGAAAGGGCACTGGGGAACGAGCAGTGGGAATTTGCTTTGGGTAAGAACTTGAACTATCTTTGCTCCACTTAGTTAGACTTAGTAGACAGAGTTAGAGGAGAGTGTACCACTAACATACAAGTTACATTATAAGTTACACTTAGTAGAGAAGAAACGTAGTAGTTTAAGTTAGTCGATAGATGATCATCACTACACATCGAACCAATTAGTCCATAAGTGCTCTGATCTCTTCCTCAGGATGCACCACAGTGACTGTGAGTGTGGTGGCGTCTAGCGAGGAGTCTGTTTGTTTACTATTTTAATTGAACTATTGATCCTTGTCTTCCAATCTAGAGCGTTTCTTGTCTTACTGGCTGCACACTGACACTAAACTCAACACGGCAACACATCGTTTGACCTAACCTACTATTCTTTCAGTCTGATTAGGGTTGCAGATTCACCCTAATTCCTTGAATTATTTACAAATGCATATGCAAGTATAAGTTAAAGTACAATATTTTTAGTAACTTACCATGAATAATAAAGTTGTAAACCGAAGAGTCACTGGGTGAATTTTTTAGTAGGAAGTATATTTGGTCAGTTCTGTTCATTTGTACTTTTATCTATGTCAGTTGACTTAGGATAATTTATTTTTATGTATTTAATTTAATTGTACTTGCACTTATCTATCTCTTCTTTTTCGAACACTCCATATCTACCTGTTACACCCTCTGTGTGATCTGTACATGATCCAAGCCTAAGAGCAATTGTACGTTGTGCCAGTTATGCTCCTACAAGTAGGCTAGCACATCAGATTTATGCAATGCTTTTTATTTACTAGGGTAGCTTCCTAGGCCCCTACCTCAGTCGCCTCATACGACATGCTTTGTAGGTTGCAGTGTCACTATTCTTTGCTCCCCTTGGCAACACACAGACTTATCTGTCACTAAAATGATTGAATTGAGCGACATCACGATATCAAACTAAATCATCAATCTACAAATACAATTTTAAAACACCTGCATAGAATCGTACTCACCTGTGACACGCACATACACCTGGTCTAGTAGAGATTCCAGCACGCTCACACTCTATAAAATAAAACAGGAAAAACTGATAATGGGCTGAACCTCTAAAAAAATGTCCATAGAATTGCATTATTTAAAGTTTAATCTTTATTTTTCTTGTTGTAACACTAAATTTTTCAACCTCCATCCCTAAATTGTTGAGCAAAGACATTGATAATAATCTAGTGAAGAAAGCAATCGCAATGAAACATCTTCATTCACATTTTACTAGAAGATAGTTGAACAAGAAATAACACAGATGGATCAACAAATTCGGACCACTACGTTCTGTTCATGAGTGCACATTTTTTCCAGAGATCCCCAGGATTGTTGCAGGAGCTACAAAGTTTGGGTATTGTGCAATACCCTCGGCAGGTAGCATGCCATTTCTCCAGAGAGGGACTGAACCATATGCAGTAAAACATGATGCAATGAAGTCAATCCTTCATCTTGAGACAATTTTTATACACAAAATATACAGGTTGTAAAACAATATAGGTTGTCACACCTTGGGGTGTTGAAAGTAATGAAAGATTGAGAGAGCAGTCAGAAGTAAATGAGATGAGGCTTTTGATATAATAAAAAATATCATAAATAATTGTTCATGTAGAGCCTGATATGAGAATAAAGAGCAATGGAACAAATAATGGACACTTGATTCTCCTCTTGTCTTTTGATACTTTTAGCATATTTTTCAATGTTAGGGATACTCCATGCATTTAATCCTCCATTGTATGTCTTGAAGTTCGTTTTGGTCTTGATTTCCTTCTTTTTTCCTCCGTTGTCTAAGTAATGGCTGTTCTTGCAGGTGTGTAGGTGTAAAATTAGGACCTGGTTCTATCGGAATCTTAAATAAACCACCTTCATTTAGGTCCCTGGGTACGCAGGAGTCGGTGGTAATGAACGAGCTGATAGATTCGTTGGCATGGAAAAATATCAGAGGAGCAGCAAAGAAACAAAATAACATTATTAACGCATTGAGTCTTTCCGAATAGAGGAGTTTCAGGGTTGTGAATCCCACTCGCTGACCAGATTAAGAGAGGTGGGTATCTATATTGGTGCAGCCCGAAAAGAACGACATACCAAATAAGCAAAGATATTGAAATTATTCAGCATCGAACTGGCGGTTTGGGCCGCTGAACGCTGCTGGATTTGTTGAGGCGGAGATCAGAGCACCTATGGACGTTTCCGGAGTGCTACAATGAAAGTCCTCTGATAACTGATGATAGTCATAATTTTTGTGTGACTTGGCTGGTCTCTTGCCCACTTTGATTTGATTTAAGTGTGACTTATTTAGTTGCTTTGGCCACATCTTATGCTGTTCCTATGTCATTCTGCTGCAATGCCACATCCTGTCTGTGATGTTTGTCTGTCACTTTATTTCCGGAGATGTTGCAAAGTGCTGGTATTCTCTGAATTGTGAGTTGTTTATGCCCAGTTGTAGCTGATAGGACAATGCTGGAAAATAGATCTGATTGTCATATTACCATATTTATGTATTTGGATGTGGGCTCAGATTTATTACATTCCCTACACTGTTGTTGACATGCACCAAGTTACGTTTTCTGTCTTCTCAGCCACTATGTAAATGTTGATCCATATATACTGCCTGCTTTAACATAAATTGCTACATAAATTTCCCAAACTAGAATGCTACAAATTGCTAGTATTCTCTTTCGCCTGTGTGGTGCCAGGACCTGCAAGGGAAACAAAGAATAGTACCACTGTGACCTACAAGACATGTCGTAAGAAGCGACTGAGGTAGGGGCGTAGGGAAACTACCCTAGTAAATAAAAAGCGTTGCAGAAATCAGATGTGCTTGTCTACTTGTAGGCGCATAACTGGCACAACATACGATCGCTCTTAGGCTCAGATAACATGCAAATCACAAAGAGTGGTTTAGCAAGTGGTCGATATAGAGCGTAAGAAGAAGATGGGCATTCACCCAGCATCTATACATATAAATGGGACAGGTTAGTAGAATGCATAGAGCATTCACATTTCATATTGGGCACAAAAGGGCTGTGAGTGTATTTGTCACACCTAATGTGTGACATTTCACAAATGTGTAAAGGAATTAGTCATCCTACCTTTCTGCATACTTGGGTCTAGAAATGTTGAGTGACAGACACTTCATACCTTAAAGTCTGCAATAAGGATGCAAACTTTTCCATTCAAATATATATATATATATATATATATATATAAAGTAATAGCATGTCCCTTGCAGAGCATCGTTTTCAACACATGCCGCCTGAAAAACTCTGTCTCTAGCAAGTCTCCCGCCTCCTCCATCATCATGTTCAAGGTTTCTATGATGACCTGCTTCTTCCTCTGCCTTGGTTGTGCCTTCCATTACTGTTCTCTTCAAGCCACTGTCATGTTTAACATGGCCAAAATATTTCATCTTCCGGGCTATGATGTTATTTATGAGCCAATGCTCCTCGACATACAGGTCTTGAATGATGTCTTTGTTTTTTCTCTTCTCTGTCCAGGATGTTCTAAGAACTTTACTGTAACACCTTGTTTCAAAAGCTTCAATTTTTTCATGTGTATATATATATATATATATATATATATATATATATATATATATATATATATATATATATATATATATATATATATAAAATGAAAATCGTGGTGTATTCTTTACTTGACGTAGCCATCAACCACAATTAATGAGTTGTTGAATTTCTAGGTACCACTTATATGTTCAGTAGTGTGCCATCGCTTTCTGAACAGTGAGGTCTATTTTTACCTTTTCGTAAAAATCCCACGGAAACTAATTTTCTTCCAAACTGCCTGCCGCGGAGTTTGAACCAGTGCACGCTAGGTTGTAATCGAGCTCACTACCGCTTAAGCTACAGTAGTGAAAAGAGGGATCTGATCATTTTTTTAAAACTGTTTATTTTCTTGCAGGAATGCCATTATACCAGGCTGTCAACATTCTCGAGACAAGATTCTTCTATCAAGGGCGTCCAGCTATGGTACAGTGAACAGGTACATTAATTATACTTATGTATTATATATATATATATAAATTGTTATCAGTTAGTGTTATGACTATCATCATAGCACTCCAGACACATCCATAGGTGCTTCGATCTCAGCCTCAACAAATCCAGCAGCGTCCAACGCGCCAATTTAATGTTGATTAATCAATCTCTTTGCATATTTGGTATTTCGTTCTTTTCGGACTGTACCAATATCGACACCCATCTCTCTCAATCTGGTCAGCAAGTGGGATTTACAGCCTTGAAACTCCTCTGTTTGGAAAGACTCTCTAAATGAGTTAAGAATGTAATTTTGGTCCTTGGCAGCTCCGTCAGATATTGTAGCCAAGCCGTTGCGTAAAAATGCTGTTGATCATCTATTGCTTAGCTGCCTGTAAAATTTTTGGGTGCCTTAACAATAGGGTTAGCTGGTAGGTTACAGCATTTGCTTTTTGCACTCTAGCCTCTATCACTCTATCTAGTCTTCCGTCTTCTGTGAATATGCTTCCTAAGTATTTGAATTCTTTCACTTGGTTTATTGTAGTGCCATTGATATGGATGTCTAGTTTATTATGTTCTCTTCCAATATTTATTATTTCTGTTTTAGTGTTGTTGATTTTCATGTCATGATTTCTACAATTTTTGTTCAAGGTGTCAATATGATGTTGTAGATCTTGTTCGTTTTGATGTATCAGGCACTGATCATCTGCAAAAAGCAGTTAATTTATTTCATCATTATCTGAATTTGACTCTTGAGTTATTTTATCCATATATGCAATAAAGAGTAGTGGTGAGAGGACACAACCTTGTCTAACACCTGATGTAATGGAGAACCAGTCGGTCATTTCTTCTGTTGTTCTTACTGTACTCTGGCTATCTTGATATAGGGCCATGATATTACCTAATAGTTGTTCCTGGACGCTGTATTCTTCAAGGATCTTCCATAGTTTGCACCTGTTTACTCTATCAAAAACCTTTTCCTGGTCTATAAATATAAGTATAGTCAACATCCAGAAAGAACTCAAAGAAAATTGACTTATGCTACAAATAAGAATGAGACAATTGAAGTATTTTGGACATATTTCTCTCTCTCGCTCGATTGGTTTTTTCGGCCATTTTGGTCATTCTTATTGTGATATATAAACAGCTTTTGCCAAGAACGTTCTTTTACGTCACATCTTCAGTACTATTTGGAGCTCTGGTGCTTGTCCTTCAGCGATGTGTCCGATTTCAACCAGCATTTACTGGGTTCGCTCTCCATCAGCCTTTGACTGTCCCCAGTCGACCTGCAAGGCAGCAGGTTTTTTGGACATATAAAGAGACATGAATGTTTGGAGAAAACCATTATGGAAGGAGGTATCCCAGCAAAGAGGAGAAGAGGAAGACCATGGAGAAGATGTAACCAGGATGTAACTGATAATTTGAGCATGACGCTGCAGTCGGGACATCTGGCATATGAGAGAGAGAAATTCCAAAGGACTGTTAGAGTGGCAAAGTTCTGCTCAGGACAAGCTATTTAATGATGGTGGTTGACAGACATGAAGGATGTGTTCTGCAGTCTCTGAGATCAGTCCACAAGTAGATAAGTCTAACTGATTAATTTTAAGCTTTTTGTATATATGACTTCTCAACCTGTTGTACCCTGTCCAGCGTCATATCAGAATAATGGTTTATTCATTGCATGATATTTAGTTGTAGGAGTCCATATCATCAGGAAAGAAGGCGAACGAAAGACCACAAAAAAAGATGGTTAGAAGGCATAGCAGAATCCTATCAAAGAGCCAAAATAACAATCACCCATGCCACCAAAACAGCGCAAGACAAAAACAGAAAACCATGACACTGGGCAAAAACCCGGTAGCAGTGTGACGACAAAATAAGAAAGAAGAAGCACATTGGCAAAATTCAAGGAAAAGTTTAAAAACATTTCTACCAATTTTTTTGACCATCTTCAAAATTACTTCAAAATAACTCGAACCGTTGTTATGGATTGTGTACTGTTGTTGAGACTTGCTGTGTAAGAAAGAGAGTGTAGCACACATGGTATTCACCGGAGCACAATGATGATAGTCCTATCAATGCTATTTTATATTGGTTGTTGATTACTGAATTGACGTCACAGTACTTCGTGCACACACACAGGTGCTCATTTTCCTCCAACAGATGTTGAAGGGTATGCATACTGATGGTTCCTGTAGCTTGCTGGTTAAACACACTCCTCTCTCTGCCCCTCGAGCTCTACTTGTACAATGTGTAATTCCAGACTCCTTAAATCGTTAAATTGATTCAACAATTTTAGTGTCCATATCCAACCGTGAGCATCTGTAACTCAAGCGGTAGTGAGCTCGATCACAGACCCAAGCGTACCTGGTTCAAACCCCACGGTGGGCAAGTTTGGAAGCAAATTCGTTTCCGTGGAATTTTTAGAAAAGGTAAAAATAGACTTTTCAGAAAGAAATGGCAAACTACTGAACGTATAAGTGGTGCCTAGAAAATCAACGACTCGTTTACTGTGGTTGATGGCTACGTTATTTGGGATATGCCACGATTTTCATTTCATCCAACAGTAGGTCGTCTTTATCCATCCTAAACTCCCTAACAATTGATGCAAGCCTGTCTGCTCTCTTGTTACTGCGAACACCCACATTCCTAGGACAGAAGTTTCGCTTGAGTCTCTGGAGGTTGGAAACCTCTGTAGATGATATCCCCTCATACCACAACTTGCCATTTTGGATCTTCAGAAGCATAGACACTGGGTATGATTAGGGAAAAGACTTCATCAAAGACCTAAGCAGATCAGACCAGGTCATTATATTTCGCCTTCGTACTGGACACTGCATACTCAAAAAACACTTATATAGACTAGAAATAAGTGAAACATCTGCAGATGTCAGCAGGCGAACAGATACCGGAACATGTTCTGCAAGACTGTCCTGTCCTGTGTGAGCTGAGAAGCAACATGTGGCCACACCTAGTCGACCAAAAAACAAAGCTTTAGGGAAATCTGACAGACCTGAAGCTGACTGCCCAGTTTGTGGTCCACAATAAACTAAGCGCATGACTAGAGATGGCTGAAGAAGCGTCAGCTGAGAGTCAGAAAAAACAATGGTCCTAGTAAACAGAGTACCAGAGATCCAATAGAGGGCAGCAGTAATGGCCTCAACCTCCATCCTCATACTGAAAGTAGTTGTCTTGTTTGCCCTATTTCGTTTTGCAACTATTTTTAATTATTAGCAAATGTTATTATCATTTCAAATGAAGAAGAAACGTTATTGTTACATGTTGTCATCAACAGAATCCACTTCACATTGACTTGGTGATTAATCTATCTCTGGATGGAATCAAGCTCATCTTTGATCCTGTCTCTCAGAGACTCAAGGTGAGTTGTGTGTATTTAATCTGTTGAAAACCATCCTTGAAAGGGCTCTCTGTGGCTAAGTGGTTACGCCTTTGCCTTGTGAGTCGATGGTCGTGGTTCGAATCGCGCCATTCTGTTCACGAGTGCATGTTTTTCAGAGACCCCTAGGATTGTTGCTGGAGCTACGGAGTTCGTGCTTTGTGCAATACTCTCAGCAGGTGGCGTGCCAAGTCTGAGGAGAGGGTCAGAGCCATATGGGGTAAAACCTGGTGCAAAGAAGTCAATCCTTCTGCAACTTGCACATATTAAAAGAAATTGGTGGCACATATCATGATATCGGTGTCACTAAAGTACTTTTCTTGCAATGGAAACAAGTGGTTAAGCCATTTGTCTTGCATTCTGAAAGTCATGTGTTCGAATCTGAACCTCTGCCATTCTGTTTGAGGGATGCTCTTTGCTAAAAAAAACTAGCTGCTTGGGGCCTTAAAAACGTTCGTCTTTATTGTTAAACGAAGGACGCTGAGAATAAGGTTTGTGGTGCGATTTCAGTGTTTGGAAATTGTTTTTTCCGGAAGCCCTAAAGACCCGTTTAAAATGAAAATCGTGACATATCCTTTACAAGACGTAGCCATCAACCACTTTAAAGCTTATTTTCTAGACACCACTTATACGTTCAGTAGTTTACCATTGATTTCTGAACGGTGAGGTCTATTTTCACCTTTTGTGAAAATCCCACGGAAACGAATTTGCTTCCAAACTTGCCAACCGCAGAGTTTGAACCAGGTACGCTTGGGTTGTGATGCCCGTTTACTGTCTATTTATTTGTAAAACTACAATACTTCAGGTTTTCTTATTTCATTCTTGATAGATGTTCATGTTTTCTATTGTAGCTTGTAAACTTATTACATCCTTGATAGATGTTCATGTTTTCTATTGTAGCTTGTAAACTTATTTCATCCTTGATAGATGTTCATGTTTTCTGTTGTAGCTTGTAAACTTATTTCATCCGTGATAGATGTTCATGTTTTCTATTGTAGCTTGTAAACTTATTTCATCCTTGATAGATGTTCATGTTTTCTGTTGTAGCTTGTAAACTTATTTCATCCTTGATAGATGTTCATGTTTTCTATTGTAGCTTGTAAACTTATTTCATCCTTGATAGATGTTCATGTTTTCTATTGTAACTTTTAAACTTATTTCATCCATGATAGATGTTCATGTTTTCTATTGTAGCTTGTAAACTTATTTCATCCTTGATAGATGTTCATGTTTTCTATTGTAACTTTTAAACTTATTTCATCCATGATAGATGTTCATGTTTTCTATTGTAACTTTTAAAACTGCAATACCTCGTTTATTTATTTGTCTGTGCACTAGTGCAGTCAACCACTATAGCTTCATCATCATCTAGAGCTTAGATTCCCAAACTTTTCGGCCCACCGCCCACTTTGCACACCATAAACTTTGTAATGCCCCCCATCCATATTATAACAGTTTGTCAACGCCCCCCTTCCTCATATACATGCTCTATTTTCTCTTAGACATAGAAAATTGATATATATTTCTATAATACATGGTCAATTGTCCAATGATTAAATGCATGAAATTGGAAAATTGATGACAAAATGGATTGTGTAAGAAGGACATAAGGGGAATTAAAATGCAGAATTCAAATTTTAAATGATTATTCAATCGCAAAATCACGGAAATAATTTATTTTAAAATATTTATTATTAATTTCTTTCTGTAAGGAGCCAACGATCCCTAATCGCATAAACACCACCCAAATTCTTCTGAACCCACTATCGCCCCCTAGAACGATTCAGCGCCCACTGGGGGGAGGGGCGTATCGCCCACTTTGGGAAACGCTGATCTAGAGCTTGCCACTGTCTGAACTTGGTTCCCAGGACCGTGCACTCATCTTATCCTCACTCTCGTCGGCTCGGTATCATTCCCTCCAGAATGATCTTCTCCCATAGAATTATGTTGTTTTATATGTATAAATTGGGCATTGAAGTGGGATGCAGAGCGCTCAAGGAAGGGAGAACGACCTAAGGGACCCAGAAACGAACTTTGCTGAGAGAGGCAAGAAATATCGGTTCCATGGAGGAGATTGATCGAGTTTCCTAGGATAGAGCGGTATGAAGAAATTGCTTGCAGACCCTATGTAATGTATAACGGTACAAAAGTAATTATTATTATATATGTCCAAAGTATTTAGTTTTCTCATTTATTATTTTCACTATCAACCACTTCTCTTCCCCTTTAAGCTGTTATAAAAATTGCATAATTACTTTTTCTGCCTACTGTATTCTGAGTACTCTATTTCACACTTGAAATCAAAGGCGTTAATCGATCTATCAACTGGTTTATCAATAATCCATGCCTCACAGCCATATTAGCTATTGGTCAACCAGTAACACAAATATAACTAAAATTTCCCGTAGGGCCTTTTCAGACCTTAGGGCATGAAATCTCTCATTTCACATTTCTAGCACATAGTGTGCAGGAGGTAGGAGTGCCCTTTCCTTTTGGTAGAAACGTCGAGTGGGAGATGAAACCCACAACCCTCTTGTGTCCGACGCGATAGTGGAACGCTTACGCTACTCCGTCCCATCAACCACTATATGAAATGAAACTCGTGACATATCCTTTACAGGACTTAGCCATCAACCATAGTAAACGAGTCGTCGATTTTCTAGGCACCACTTATACGTTCAGTTGTTTCCATTGCTCTCTGTACTGTCTGTGGTACCGCTTTTTTAGGGTGGCGGGGGTGTAGAATAACTAGGACCAGAGCCTGAGGAATTTAATGTCCGCATGGCTAGTGCAGGCGCCGCGAAGCTGTTCAAGTTAAGATTTTTCATTTATGCCCACAACAGAAAAAATCATTGCATTGACCGTACCGGAAATTGAACACGGGTCTCCTGCATGAGAGCCGTGCTCTAATCCATTCGGTTAGATGCTACATAACGTTCGTAAAATTCAACGGGAACGAATTTGCTTCCAAACTGCCCGCCGCGGAGTTTGAACCATGTACGCTTGGGTTATGATCGAGCTCACTACCGCTTAAGCTACAGACGCCAACAACTACTATATACGTTTTCCAGATGTAACTTAATGCTACTCCTTAAGAATGTAGTATCGTTCCAACAAAAAATAATTAGAAACAAATTTAACACCAGACAGATGACATTGATGGACCTAAAAGGGCATAAAATCAAACGCAGGATTGGCTGCGAGCTAGATATATGAACTCAGAGACCCGGAAGTGAAAGATTATCTCCGTCCTCTTCATCATCAGCTGATGCGAAAGCTGGCGTCGAACCACCGATCCGTGAAACAGCTTTGTCGATAATAGCGACCCGGTCTAATTACCGCGGTTAATTCCTTTAATACGGGTTCTGTTGAAGCTCGACGAGAGCTGGGTGGGCATTGTGGACAAAGTGAGAGCAAGTTACTTTGACAATCAAATGTGATTTGTCAGATCTGTCTGATGTTCCTTCTGTGTCCATCATCATCTGCTGCTTTTTATAAAATACTGATATGATATAATGGTGCGCAATCTATCGCCTGCTTAAGTTAATGGTACGCACAAGTGCATATATATATATATATATATATATATATGTGTGTGTGTGTGTGTAATAGACACACCGTAGCTCCGCCGAAATAGGGGCGATGTTAACATAGGACGGACAGAATAGACTGACGGATAATATTGATAGACTGTCGAGAAAAACCAACTAAAAACGGAATGAAACTGATAGGAAAACACATATCAGAATACTAAGAGCATGCACATTCCCAGTGGCAACGTATGGATGGGAAGCATGGACATTTAACAAAACAGTGGAGAAACACATATATCTCTCTCTTCTTTGCCTTTTTACCCCGGGTTGGGGCATAGGCCCTCAACCAACTCATGCCAAGTCTTCCTATCTCTAGCTATCTCCTGCAGCCCCCTCCAGCTCTTCTTTATATTGTTGATCTCTGCCTCCAAATCTCGTCTCCATGTATTTCTCGGCCTCTCCTTCTTTCGCTGTCCCTGCGGGTTCCAGGCAAGGACCCTTCTTGTTATATTCCCTCCGGTTTTCGCAAAGTGTGTCCTATCCAGCGCCAGCGTCTTTTTAACCTGTTCGTTCACTGGAATCTGTCTTGTTCTCTCCATAAGTTCCTCATTTGTGACCCTATCATACCATCTTATTCCCTCTATTCTGCGCAGACACCAGTTGATGAATGTTTGCAATTTATGCGCTATTGTTTTAGTTGTTCTCCATGTTTCTGACCCATACAGTAGAACTGCTTTAACATTAGAGTTAAATATCCGAATTTTTGTTCTAGATTTGATTTCTTTGGACTTCCAAATGTTTCCCAGTGCAATGAAAGCTCCTTGCCTTCTGTATTCTTATTTTAACATCTCTATCTGTTCCACCCTCTTTGTCTACGTTGCTGCCCAAATATGTGTATGATTCTACCTCTTGAAGTGGGATTTCCCCCAAGGAGATCGAGTTGTCGTTTGCTTGGTTAATTCTCAATATCTTTGTCTTTCCCTTATGAATGTTCAGCCCTAGTTGCTGGGACCTTTGATTCAATGTGTTAAGCTTATCCTGCATCTGATTTTGTGTATGTGACAGAAGGGCTATATCATCAGCGAAGTCCAGATCATCTAGTTGCTCTGTCAGAGTCCATTGGATTCCATTTCTGGTGTTAGTTACTGTGGTCTTCATAATCCAGTCTATTGTCAGTAAGAACAACAAAGGTGATAGAAGACATCCCTGACGCACTCCTGTTTCTATTCCGAAAGTATCTGTTAGTTTACCTTCATGAAGAACTCTACATTTCATATCTGTATATGTTGCTTTTATTAGGTTAATAATTTTCTGTGGGATTCCATAATGCCTCATTAATTTCCAAAGGGTTTTCCTATCAATACTGTCAAAAGCCTTCTCATAATCAACAAATCCGATATAAAGTGGGGATTTCCATTCAATACTTTGCTCTATTATTATACGTAATGTGGCTATCTGGTCAGCACAGGATCTATTTGGTCGGAAGCCTGCCTGTTCATCTCTTAGCTTTATATCGATGGTATCTCTCAGTCTCTCCAGGATGACTCTGCTTAGTATTTTCCCAGGTACTGACAACAGCATTATTCCCTATAGTTTTCACACTTCTGAAGGTCCCCTTTCTTTGGTAGCTTCACCAGGTATCCTTCTCTCCAGTTTGCTGGTATTTCTTCGGTCTCCCAGATTCTGCTAAATAATTTATACAGTATTTCTGTGGATGTGTTTATGTTGGCTTTAACCGCCTCTGCTGGAATACCATCTGGACCGGCCGCTTTTCCATCTTTTAAAAGTTTAATGGCTTTACTAATCTCCTCCTTGGATGGTTTCTCACAGTTGATGTCCAAGTCAATTTCTGCCGGTTGGATATCTGGGGGGTTTATAGGTGCTGGTCTGTTCAGGAGTTCCTTGAAGTATTCCATCCATCTTTCCATTTGGTCTCTAACATTAGTGATAGTTTTCCCACTACTATTTTTGATCAACCCATTTGATGGTCTGTATTTTCCTGCTAGCTTTCTAGTGATATTGTAAAGATCCCTAAGGTTTCCTTTTCCTGCAGCTACCTCTGCTTCTCTTGCTAGATCTTCTACGTATTGTCTTTTATCTAACTTTATTTGTTTCTTCACTTTCTTGCTAGCTTCTGTGTACTTTTCCTGGGCTATGGCTTTGGCAGTTCTAGTTTTGCTATTATTTAAATCTGCTTTCCTCTTTTCCTTTCTTCTATTTCCTTGAGAGTTTCTGGAGTTATCCATGCCTTATGATTCCGCTCCTTCTTTCCTAATACCTCTGTGCATGTTTCATTCCAAATATTTTTGGCTTGCTGCCAGCATTCTTCCGCACTCACCTCATCTTCTAATTGCCGCAACACCTCATACTTATTAGAGACTGTGACCGTGAACTGTTCCTTTGTTTCTTGACTTCTGAGACTTCTGACATTATATTGGTGTCTATGTTCATGGGATGTTATGTATCGCTTAAGCTTCAGTTTAATTTTACTTATCAGCAAATGGTGATCCGAATCTACATCTGCCCCCTTAGGACCCTTACATCTTGTAGAGATGACCTGAATTTCTTGTTTATGCATATGTGGTCAATTTGATTTTCTGTTCTGTGATCTGGTGATACCCAGGTTGCTTTATGTATTCTTTTATGTGGAAAGACACTTCCACCTATGACGTATTGATTCGCTGCACAGAAATTAGTGAATAGTTCTCCATTTTCGTTCATTATTCCTAGTCCGTGTTTCCCCATGATCTCCTCGTAGCCTATGTTGTCCGAACCTATTTTGGCATTGAGGTCACCCATCAGAATTTTGATGTTCCCATTTCTCTGATTACCTATAGTATTTTGAAGTTTTATGTAAAATTCCTCTTTTACTTTTTCCTCTTTATCATTGGTAGGTGCATAACACTGGGTCACATTCAAGAATACTTTCTTTTGGTGGTTCTGAATGTTGCTGTGATTATCCTAGGACTCACTGCTTCCCACTTTATTAGTGCAGTCTCCGCTTCTTTAGATAGCATTAAAGCCACTCCTTCACTATGGGGGCATTTTCTTCCATATGGCCTGAGAACAGCATTGTTTCTCCTGTGTTTAGACGTTGTTTGCCTGCACCATTCCACCTAGTTTCACATAATCCCAAGATGCCAATCCCGTGAAATTTCATCTCATTTACAACCTGTGCTGTCTTTCCCATTTGATACATACTTCTAACATTCCAGGTGCCAATTCTGGAGCTTTTCCTAGGTGAAAGGAAGATAATCTGCGGTGTAGACTCCTTGCGGCTTTCTCTGCATCGCTTCATACCTCTTCTAGAAGAGCTTCCTTTCCTCTTGGCTGGCACAGTTTTTATTTTATTTTTATGTGACTTGTTCATGGTTGGTTGGATTTTGTGGCTAAAATTTTCTACTGGATAGGGTAGCCAGCCCTACGCCAAACCCCACCTTAGTCGCCTCTTACGACATGCCTTGTAGGTCGCAGTGCTGCTACTCTTGCTCCCCTTGCGGGCCCCGGCAGCACACGGGCGAAACACATATATGCTTTTGAATATAAGTGTTAAAGTAGAGTCCTTCGTATATCATGGACTTAGCAGATAACACCTAGATATATCCAGAAAGAACTTAATATAAAACTGGTTGGTGCTACAAACAAGAATAAGAAAATGTAAGTGTTTTGGACATATAAGGAGGCACGAATGGTTGGAGAAGACCATTATGGAAGGGGTATCCAGGCGACGAGGAAGACCACGGAGAAGATGTATTCAGGATATAACTGATGATTTGAGTATCACGACCGTAGAGGCATAGGGAGAGAGAGAGAGAGAGAGAGAAGAATTATTAAGGTGGCAAAGTTCTGCTCAAGACAAGCTATTTGCTGATGAGAAAAATCAGGAAGATTAAGAACATTAGTTACACTCTATGTTACGTACAAGTGGCAGAACGTCTTATTAAAATCAATAATGAAAGGACATGATGTAAGTTTGTAACGAAACGGTGACAAAAATAAAGATGAAAGATGTTACAGTTGTAATGTCATGTGTAGAAGAGGTAATGGCTTTAAAAGTCTACGATGATCTGAAAAGGCTACGGGAAATGTTATATATTATATATGTATATATATATATATATATATAAATCCTTGTTTATTTATGCCCTCCTATATATATGAAATAATAGCCCTCTGTGTGTACGGGTTCAATTCCGTGGGCAGGCAGAAAAGCCACAGATTCCCCAGATTCACGGTGTTCGTGGCACCGAACCGAAGGGTTACGATGTCCATGGCACGAGCCGAAGAGCTGAAAAGCTCGTGCTTCTGGATCGGAAAAAAAAAATATATGAAATAACTGTTATAAGAGGGGACTGCCTAGAGTAGTTGATAGTAGCTCGGCCTGCTAGCTGTGAGACGCCTCATAGCTCGGGTTCGAACCTACTGTCCGGCATTTGTTCGAGTCCCCTGGTCTTACTCAGGACGATAAAGTGAGTACCTCTGAAGTCGGAGAAAATCTGCCTGTATGGCGAGGAATACTAATTACGAGTACATTGAGTAGACGGTTGCCAGCGTAAAGTAATTTACAATGTGAACGCTGCTGCCATTATAAGAAATTGGAAAAACGGATTTTCACGCAAAAATAAGTTTCAGAGATGAAACTTCGTCTGAGTTGAAAGCGGACGAAAGAAAAAAAAAAAAACTGTTATAAGAAAGAGAAGATGGAGATATGTTGAACACACCTTGAATAGAAATGATCAACGAATATCAAAGCAAGCATTGAAGTGGGATGCAAAGGGTTCAAGAAAGAGAGGACGACCTAAGGAGACCCTGAAACGAACTTTGCTGAGAGAGGCAAGAAATATCGGTCTCAGTTCCATGGAGGAGATTGAGCGAGTTGCCCAGGATAGAGCGGTATGGAGAGATTGCTTGCAGGCCCTATGTAACATAACGGTACGAGAGGAATTATTTATTTATTATATAAATGAACTACTGCTACATTCCCTCGTATAGCTTCTAAGTTATGCCTAAATTTTGGTTATATTAATGTTCACTCAATCTTTTTTTTCTTTCTAAGTTATATATGTATTTTTTTTTTTTTTTTCGTCCGCTTTCAACTCAGACGAAGTTTCATCTCTGAAACTGATTTTTGCGTGAAAATCCGTTTTTCCAATTTCTTACAATGGCAGCAGCGTGCATGTTGTAAATTACTTTACACTAGCAGCCGTGTGCTCAATGTACTCGTAATTAGTATTCCCTCGCCATACAGGCAAGATTTTCTCCGACTTCAGAGGTACTCACGTTATCGTCCTGAGTAAGACCAGGGACTCGAACAAATGCCGGACAGTAGGTTCGAACCCGAGCTATGAGGCGTCTCACAGCTAGCAGGCCGAGCTACTATCAACTACTCTAGGCAGTCCCCCATATATGTATATATAAAACATTTCCCGTAGCCTTTCCAGACATGATATCAAGTGTTTATCACTTCGTATTTCTAGACCAGTGGTTCTCAAACTTTTGAAGTCGTGGTACACTTGAAGTCCTACAAACAAATCGTAGATGCACTATACATAAATACTGAATAAATAAGATATAAAAAGCAAAGAAATACATAAATAATTGGAAAATGCTAAGTACTCATCATTTAATTTATGACTATGAGAAGCTTGGGCTTGATGTGTCTTGTCGATTTTTTACCCTGGTGCCCGCTGGTAGCGCATTGTCGACCCATGATCTGTGATTTCTTGGGAGCATCTAGGAATGTCACCCGGAACACTGGTGCGTCTGGGCATACCCTATGGGAACCACTGTTCTTGAACCTAGTGTGCAGGAGGTAGAAGGACCAATTCCTTTCCGCACGTGTGTGACGTCGAGTGGAGTATTGAACCCATAATCTTCTTGAGTCGAGGCGAACGCTTACGCTGTTACGCTTATCCGTCTCAAACCTACCATATACATGTTTCAAACCTTGATCTATAGTTAACTGACTGGAACACAGTGGTAATGTTCTATATAGAGATTATGCGATGTACGAAAATCAACAAATCTGAGGTGGTCAGACTGGATCAGATCAGATCTGGAAAAAATCGTTAGGGTGGCTGCGGTAATACTGAGCAAATAGGCGATAGAGCAAAGACAGGTATATACAGTATTACATAAGAAGGAAAAATTAATTATAAGATATGAGAAAAAAAAACAACACTCAACGTTTGGGTGCTTAAACCTTTATCAAGAACAAAAAACTGACACAAAAAACTAAATTAACTGAAACATAATACTAACAAATGATGTGAATCAAAAGATACTGTTATAGAGATTACCATGGGACTTTTGTTATCTGTCAGAATAATTCTCATCGTTATTGATATGTAGTCTTTACTACGTGGCTCTGCTTGAACTGTAGCACTGACAAATGATAATCGTGGCATATCCTTTACAAGACAGCCATAAACCGCAGTAAACGAGTCGTCGATTTGATTTTCTAGCCACCATTTATACGTTCAGTAGTTTGCCATTGCTTTCAAAACGGTGAGGTCTATTTTTACCGTTCGTAAAATGTCACGCTTCCAAATTGCCGTCCGCTGAGTTTGAGCCAGGTACGATTGGGTTGTGATCGAGCTCAACATAACCTACATCCGCCCACAGTCTAGTAGCACTACCAGTGTCGAGTATAATACATCATCATCCAGACTTGTAACTCTTCAGTGTTTATTTGTTTGACTAAATTCATTTTTAAAAAAAAGATTAAAATAAAATTCCTAAAAAAATTCGATATCTTCAAAATTACATTGAGTACCCTAGCCGGTGCAATAGAGTTCGTGCACTTCATATCTTCCTGTGTAAGAAAGAGATCAGTGTACGCATGGTCTTTCACCGAAGTGCAATGATGATGTTCCAATCAATCAATAATTTATGAAAGCCTGTATTTTTTTGTCAATTGAAGCCAGAGTTCTTCAGCTCTTCTTATTTGTCTTCACCTTTCAACTCCCAACAGTGCACATGTCTTCACCTTTCAACTCCCAACAGTGCACATGTCTTCACCTTTCAACTCCCAACAGTGCACATGTCTTCACCTTTCAACTCCCAACAGTGCACATATCTTCACCTTTCAACTCCCAACAGTGCACATGTCTTCACCTTTCAACTCCCAACAGTGCACATGTCTTCACCTTTCAACTCCCAACAGTGCACATGTCTTCAACAAACTTTTCCAGCTCTTCCTCTCTCCTGTCATCCCTTCCAATTATTTTCATGTTTTACCTATCCTTTTAATATCAGCCTCTAGCTCTCTTCTCCAGGTATGTCTAGGTCTTCCCCTACTCCTCTTTCCCTGCGGGTCCCAAAACAGTGCCCGTCTTGCAATGATTCCGATCGGTCTTCTCAATGTGTGTCCTTTCTTCAGTTCTACGTAAACTCAATACTGACAATAAATAAACAGATATAAAAATCTCTGGAGACCACAGAGATGTAGTTTTACAGGATAATGTCAAGACCAACACACTCCAGAGTGCCAGCTGTGCGCATGTCATCATGAAACCGTTCACCACCATCTCTTCAGGTACCAAGTACTAGACGATGTCAGGAAGATCCTCCTTCTTCCAAGGCTAGATAAATGGAATACATTATACAGAACAAAAGAACAACTTATAATCACATGCAGAAACCACTAAATAGCATTGGGCCGAAGGACAAGAGTTAAAGTGCCACTGGATCATCGAAGAAGAAGATGGGTTAATGATCAGAGAAAAGCTTACTATCAATATAAGAAAAAAGGCAGTAATCAGTTTCGGGCATATGAGGAGAAAGACCAGTGCCAAACTTTGCCTCTAACAGCAACACACCACCGAAAGCTCATCACATGTGAAAGGAACTGCTTGAGGAAGGCAGTGGGGGTCACCAGGAAAGATAGACTAAGAGATGATGACATCAGAAGCAAAGTGGACACAACTTCATGCACCGAATACATTAACAGACAACAAATGCAGTGGTTTGGACATTTAATGAGAATGGAATACAACCACCAATAACAGCATACAATAAAAAGAGTTCAGGTACTAGAGCCAAAGGAAGACCCAAAAAAAGATGGATATACAATATCAAGACCACACTAAACAAACAAGGATATAGCACAACCATTGCAACTCATCTGGTCCTGGAACGCAAATCAAAGCTCCTATTCCTACGCTTAACGGCAAGAGTGAACAACCAATTCCCTCATCCACCTAGGGATGGACAATAGATGAGAAAGAAAGAGTTTAAACACATTGTGATAACCGGTAAAATCAATGTGAGACGAGACAGAGGAAGACATATAGAGAGCATCCTGTACAGTCAGACTCCATGTCACGGAAGAGCGTCAACATCAGAAATGATGGCACCAAGAACATACGTTTATAGAAATCCAAAACCCGCCTGCCCAGCATGTTCGTAGTGCGTTGGAGGACGGGTGACAAGCTCCCTGTGAGTGCGGTTCAACTCCGCGGGCTGGCAGAAAAGCCACAGGTTCTCCGGATTTACGGTGTTCGGGCACCGAACCGAAGGGTTACGATGTCCATGGCACTGAGCCGAAGAGCTGAAAGCTCAAGTGCTTCTGGATCGGAAAAAAATGTAATATAAATCCAAGATCGCTTAGCTAGCCGACATGGTACATGATAATGATACATTTTCTTAAAGTGACCCGAAATGCGACAAAATATGGAAGTGGGTTTTATTTTCTTAAAATAAAAATGTATTTTTAAAATACTTCCGTGTAGTTTTTTTTTTCTTTTCTAATACTCGAGTTTCTGACTTGCATTTGACATTTTGTTTTTAAAATTCGTCTGTCGTTTGAAGATTGTCAGTCTCTGGATAACTTGCAGAGATGAGCGTTGTGTACTGGTGGTTACATGATTGTCATTAGGACCAGTGATGATAATATTATACAAATTAATAACTGTTCAACTCAGAACTTCACTGTTTAACTCTGAACTTCACTGTTTAACTCTGAACTTCACTGTTTCTTCTTTTTCTTTGCGTTCGGTTTGGTATGCTCGTCTAAACCATGAGATGGGTTGCCTCTATGAAACTGCATGTCGGAGTTCCTCGAGAGTTCCCCATAGCTCGTTCTTTAAACTTTGTTCATGAGGCCATGTTTCGTTGATGTATGTATGTATGATAGACATGACTGCAGGATGTGCTCTGTAGTCTGTGTTTCTGTCTGGCATGCACACTGTGCAGTCTGAGTAGGCTTTATTCTGTGCATGTGATAGTTGAGCATGCAGTGACCTGTTCTTAGACGAAAGATTAACTTCACTGTTTAATTATATGCTATTTGTATGTGTCTGTCTATATGGGGGATCTCTGTGGCTAAACCGTCTGCCTTACGCTTCGTAGGTCGTCGGTTCGAACCCCGACCACACCGTTCTGTTCACGATTGTATTTTTTTCACAGACCCATATGATTGTTGACGGAGCTACGAAATTTGTGTAATACTCTTCGGCGGATGGCATGCATACTCTCGGCGGGTGGCATGAATACTCTCGGCGGATGGCATGAATACTCTCGGCGGATGGCATGAATACTCTCGGCGGATGGCATGAATACTCTCGGCGGATGGCATGAATACTCTTCGGCGGATGGCATGAATACTCTCGGCGGATGGCATGAATACTCTCGGCGGATGGCATGAATACTCTCGGCGGATGGCATGAATACTCTCGGCGGATGGCATGAATACTCTTCGGCGGATGGCATGAATACTCTCGGCGGATGGCATGAATACTCTCGGCGGGTGGCATGAATACTCTCGGCGGATGGCATGAATACTCTCGGCGGGTGGCATGAATACTCTCGGCGGATGGCATGAATACTCTCGGCGGGTGGCATGAATACTCTCGGCGGATGGCATGAATACTCTCGGCGGGTGGCATGAATACTCTCGGCGGATGGCATGAATACTCTTCGGCGGATGGCATGAATACTCTCGGCGGATGGCATGAATACTCTCGGCGGGTGGCATGAATACTCTCGGCGGATGGCATGAATACTCTCGGCGGGTGGCATGAATACTCTCGGCGGATGGCATGAATACTCTTCGGCGGATGGCATGAATACTCTCGGCGGGTGGCATGCATACTCTCGGCGGGTGGCATGAATACTCTCGGCGGGTGGCATGAATACTCTCGGCGGATGGCATGAATACTCTCGGCGGGTGGCATGAATACTCTCGGCGGATGGCATGAATACTCTCGGCGGGTGGCATGAATACTCTCGGCGGATGGCATGAATACTCTCGGCGGGTGGCATGAATACTCTCGGCGGATGGCATGAATACTCTTCGGCGGATGGCATGAATACTCTCGGCGGATGGCATGAATACTCTCGGCGGGTGGCATGAATACTCTCGGCGGATGGCATGAATACTCTCGGCGGGTGGCATGAATACTCTCGGCGGATGGCATGAATACTCTTCGGCGGATGGCATGAATACTCTCGGCGGGTGGCATGCATACTCTCGGCGGGTGGCATGCTATTTCTGCGGAGAGGGACCAATATATGTGAAAAAATAAACGGTGAAATGATGTCGATCCTTCGTCTTGAACTTTGAAAAATAATAATAAAGTATACATATAGATATACATTTATTTATACAAAGTCTCTCTGTAAATATATATATATTGCTGCCACAGCTCGTGATAATTTTTGTTGGTGGGGCGGATAAATATTTTTGGAAAAATTATGGTTTTAGGTTAGGTTATATATTATAGTCTGTCCATTAATTCGTGAGCACGTTTGAAATTGATTTTCTCGAAAACTACCTGTTGGATCTCAGTGATTTTTGCAAGCAGCCTTAGAATATCCATGACGCTAGAGAAATATTTTTTCCAAGAAAATTTGATGTAGTTTGAAATATTTCTTCTTCAGGTTATATTAAAATCAACCTCACCGGATTGTACACAATAGTAACAGATCTACGGTACACAGACGCGTTGTTCTAAAATACATTATGGTAACATTGAAAAATCGTGAGTAAACAACAATTTCACGAATTCCGTGCACCGAACCCAGTCGACTTTGAAAGTGGAAAGCATATGACGTTATAATTGGGATACCGTTGTATAGTCATAGGTGTATCTCGCTATTTGTATGAAGCTATTGTATCATATTTGTTGGCTTATCAAAACTGACATTGATATCACATTCATAATGAGTCTGAAGTGCACATTTATAACAATGCAGAAGGTTACAGTTTTACTATACCAACACTTCCGTAGGGAATCTAAGAGGTCATCTATATTGCGATATTCATAACCCTGAGAAAACGAACGCAACTGGCGCTTGGTCTGAATAGAGAATCCTTTTCCCGATGGATTAAACAGGACACAAAGTGCACTAATGTCAAGCAAGGAAGGAAAAGAACAATTGACGACTTTGACATAGATGTCATAAGACGGGAGCTCTTGAAAATGTTTGCGACAGATCAACTTGTTACTCTCAGGAAACTGAAATTAAAACTGCAATCAGATTGCAGCATAGACATTCTAAAAGTACTCTATGGAAAATTGTAAGAGCCGCAGGCTTCACCTTCAGAAAAACTATAGGCGGCAGGAATATTATTTGTGAAAAACCACATTTAATTGCTGCCCAAGTAAATACCTGAGGCAGATCCGTGAGCGGCGGAGGCAAGGCTATGATATTGTATATTTGGACGAATCCTGGGTCAATGCTCACCACACCAATGCTAAAGAATGGCAATCAGTAGACGGTGAACAGAAAGAAAAATACCAAGCAGCAAAGGCCAGCGTATTATACTAACACATGCAGGAAGCAATGAAGAAGGTCTTGTCCATGACGCTGGACTTATTTTTCAATCAAAAAGTACCGACTGTAGGGACTACCACACAGAAATGAATGGACATATTTTCAGGCACTGGATGGAGAAAGATCTACTTCCAATTCTAAACAGACCATCATGCTTGGTAATGGATAATGCATCCTATCACAACGCAGTATCAGCGGAAGACAAAGTACCAACTGTATCAAATCAAAAGATCAAATTAGGACTTGGCTTGCTAAGGAAAATGTCAGCTTCGATGATACATATTTGAAACCCGAGTTGTTGCACCTGGTGAGGATGACAAATAAGACAAAGGTGTTTCATATTGACAAAATCATTGCGGAATACGGCCACATGTCTTTGCGACTACCTCCATATCATGCTCACCTCAATCCGATAGAGCTTGTCTGGGCTAAAGTCAAAGGGCAAGTTGCCGAACAGAACAGGACGTTTAAAATGTGTGATGTTGAAGTTCTGACACGTGAGTCCCTCTCAATGATAGACATGCAGTTCTGGAAGAAGTGTGTTGAACATGTGCTCCGAGAGGAAGACGAGTACTGGCACCGAGATGGATTACAATTTGTCCAGCCAGTAACAATTATCAACCTCATGGAATCATCAGATTCGGGATGATACAAATCATATTTTGATTACAGACTGAGAAATAGCAACGTATACATTTCCATATCCAAATACGTCTACCATCATACAATTTGTGGTGAAGTTAAGACACCCTGCGGTCTAATGGTGACCGAAGGGGATGACTAACTGTTGCATATTGTATCCAAGTTCACGATTGCACATAAAGGGCAACACAATTAATTACTTACTTGACCTATCATGTTAATATGGAGATACACCTATGAATAGAATTGACATGGACAAATTCTAGGGATTACTGTAAAATCTAAAATTTGAGCCCCCGTATTTGCAATTGTCATAAAGATCAAAGGAATTCGCCGATGTGCAAAATCCGTAGCATCTATGAACTACTGGTTAGCTTTATTTTAGCGTCATGGATATTCTAAGGCTGCATGCAAAAATCACTGAGATCCAACAGGTAGTTTTCGAGAAAATCAATTTCAAACGTGCTCACGAATTAATGGACAGACTATAGTATTTACACATTAGTTTTACATGATTGTTGGTGGGGCCCGACCCCACTGGCCCTTAATGACGAGCTGCCACTGTATTGCTTGATGATGTTGTTTACAGAGACAAATGAAATAAATATCAGATATGTTGACGATTGTCTTCCCTGGCTGGCGAATGTTTAGTTTAGTTGACAGTTCATGATTACTGTACATACAAACCAATTAGTCCATAAGTGCTTCGATCTCTTCCTCAGTCTGTCCCTTAATCTATGTAACTAACTAAACAAGCTCTCTCTGTTGGTTTGAAAACATGAAAAACGTGGCATATCCTTTTTACAGTACGTAGCCATCAACAGTAAACGAGTGGTCGATTTTCTAGGCACCACTTATACGTTTGCTATTGCTTCCTGAATGGTGAGGTCTATTTTTATCATTCGTAAAAATCCAAGGAAATAATTTGCTTCAAATTTGCCCGCCGTGGAGTTTGAACCAGGTACGCTTGGGTTGTGATCGAGCTCACTGCTGCTTAAACTACTGACGCTCCTTTGTCTTCTAGTGTATGCTGTTGTCTAGCTACAACCAGTTTGAGTTGCTAGTGTATGCTGTTGTCTAGCTACACCCAGTTTGAGTTGCTAGTGTATGCTGTTGTCTAGCTACAACCAGTTTGAGTTGCTAGTGTATGCTGTTGTCTAGCTACAACCAGTTTGAGTTGCTAGTGTATGCTGTTGTCTAGCTACACCCAGTTTGAGTTGCTAGTGTATGCTGTTGTCTAGCTACACCCAGTTTGAGTTGCTAGTGTATGCTGTTGTCTAGCTACACCCAGTTTGAGTTGCTAGTGTATGCTGTTGTCTAGCTACACCCAGTTTGAGTTGCTAGTGTATGCTGTTGTCTAGCTACACCCAGTTTAAGTCGATATTCTTGCAGTCTGGTTAGGGTTGCAGACTCATCCATATTTCTTGAGTAACTTCACGCCCCTCTCTACATCAGTGATATCCAGCGTGGCGTCCGTGGGCGTTGTGGCGTCCGCGGGCGTTATGACGCCTGAGTCAAACATTCATGACGCCTTTTTTTTTAACCCTACCGTCTTTAGTGCTTGTCAGATTCCAAGACAACAAACTTTTTTTTCTTCAATTTTTAGTATCGCTTCCATGAACACAATCTTCCTGTTTTTGCAATCTTGTTTTATTGTGTAACCATTATACTGACTTCTAACACTATCACTTTGTTTTTCACTGGAAAATCTGCGGCATCTAAACTATATTAATATTACTATTGTTATTATTATTATTGTTATTATTATTATTATTATTATTATTATTATTACTAGTAGTAGTTATTTTATGCGATCGACGTCATGGCACATTGGGCATTCCCATTCATGCTCTGTCCTCCGCTGCAGCAGCCATCCAAAAGTTCACTTACTCACCTTACCCATGAGAAGTTGATTACTATATCTTCTCTCTACCACGAAGACGACGCTGTTTGGTATGTCCAAACTTAATGCCTAATTCTCGAACTCGTTCCAGTGTCTGAGACTTGCCCATGTCACATAATTGAGAGCGTATCGCATTGATATCGGCCCTGTCCATACTTCTGCCCGCTGAAGTCGGGGCATTGTTTGCAAGAAAGTCAGGACGCTAGTTACCCTGCACACCAGTAGTAGTGGTAGCAGCAGCAACAGCAGTAATAGCAGTAGTGGTAGTAGTAGTAGCAGCAGCAACAGCAGTAATAGCAGCAGTAGTAGTGGTAGTAATAGTAGTAGCAGCAACAGCAATGCAATCATCACTTGTCGCATGCGACCTCACAACCATCAGTCAGATACGCCCCAATATATAAAAAACGTTGGACAGCTCTGCTGTACATTCATGATTGATTGATTAATTGATTGATTGATTGATCTGTTAGGGTCGTATGGGTGCTACCGTGGAATAGCTAACATGCTGCCAAAGATCTCTTTTCTCCACAAGGCAGAAGCGTGTGGACAATTTCTTTCCTGACCATTTTTTAGTCATATCAGATTATGTTTTTCTTTGCCATCCTCTTCTATCCCCCCTCGACTGTTCCCCGTAGAGTTATTTTTAGTTAGTAATTTCTGTTCATGTGTCCATCTTATTCTTTTTCTTACTATTAATCTGCGATCCGTTTCATATGCTCATATGTCTAAACAGTGAGATGAGTTGCCTCCATGTATCTAGTTGTTAGGCGATCATCGCAGGTACCCCATAATTTCTCCTTCAGACTAGTCACACGTGGGGGGTGCCTTGTTTGAGACCTCAGTCATTGAAGTGGGGCTAGCTTGCAAAATATGTTCTGGGGCAAGGTACCTTTTGACAGGGCATGGTTACTTGACATGTGCATTGGTTACTTTGACATGTCATTGTTACTTTAGCATTTATTTGTGGAGATGATCTTGTCTTTTTCTGCGATCAACTTTTGCTATCCGACTACTCCGGTATGTGTCATAAACAGGGCGGTGCGCTTGAGGTCTTCACCGGTCTCCCATAGTTGGTGTTATGGGGTTGTTTCTGTTCAGATTACCATTCTCACATTGCTCAGGCTGGGGCAGGATATGCTCTGATGACTGCTTTAGTGCTCCACAAGTGTAGGCAGCCGAGTCGCTGAGACCCATTCTATGGAGGTGTGCTCTGAGACCACTGTGTCCCATTCTAAGTCTGAAGACTGTGGTCTGCGTTTTTCTGTTAAATGTATTTATACTGTCGTGCTCTGGATTGTATCCCCCGTTTGTTTTTCTCCACATCATTTTTCTGGATTGTTTCAGGATAGTATTTGCTTCTGTAAAATTTGCAATGTTTTCCATGCAATCTGACATGTTTCACCACTGCCAGAACTGTTGCTGTTGTGTGTTGTCAAAGTTCTAAGCAGAACAGACCAGGTCATTATATTTCGACTACGCACAGGACACTGCAGACTCAACAAACACTTATATAGACTAGGAATAAGTCAAACTACTCTCTGCCAGTGTCAGCAGGCGGAACAGACACCAGAGCATATCCTGCAAGACTGTCCTCTCTTGTGTGAGCTGAGAAGCAACATGTGGCCACGCCCAGTCGACCTGAAAACTAAGCTTTGGGGGAACCTGACAGACCTGAAGCTGACTGCCCAGTTTGTGGTCCACAGTAAATTAAGCGCATGACCAGAGATCGCTGAAGAAGTATCCTTTATAAGAGATCTCCATCACATATCTATAACATTTATATTGAAATCCTGTATTCTCCTCTCCATATCTTTATTATTGTTTTGTCCAACTCTCACACCCATACCAAAGAATCAATAGTACTATCAAATTTTTTAGGTAATTTTGTTCATACTGTTCTAAATTACGACGCATGACATCCAATGCGCTAATTGCAATGCATCATGTAACACCCATGCCAATCGATGCACTATTAATTACACATCTTGCGAATATCACCTCAAAGTTACTATTTTTAGTAATGTGACTGACATGCAAACAACGTAAATTAGTAGTTTTATGACACAAATTTCTACCCAGTATGATTTGTTAATTACGTCATAAATTACGTTAGACACGCGGCTTGCATTTTATATACAGTGGTAGAATCTGTCAACTTCAGAATTGTGTATGATATATGTAGCTGATGGTTGCACGTGTAGATAGAGAAGTGACGTAACTCATACGTGACCGTTGTTTGTCTGGGTCAAATCTTTGGTTTCTGCCGCATGACCTAGTTTACAACCAATGAGGAAGATTTTTGAAAACGGTAGACATATGCTTGTCTCAATTTCGAAAGTTGCAAATAGTTTCTCTTTGTGGATTACTTTACATTAGGCCTATTTTTTAAAAATAAAATTCCACCCATCTGCTTCTTCTTCTTCGAACGACCACTTGTTAACCACTCTGTGTGATTTGTATGTGATCTGAGCCTAAGAACGATTATACGTTATGCCAGCTATGCGCCTACAAGTAGGCCAGCACATCCGATTTATGCGATGCTTTTTATTTACTATGGTAGCTTTCCTAAGTCCTACAACAGTCGGCTCTTACGACATACCTTGTAGGTCGGAGTAGTGCTATTCTTTGCTTCCATTGAGGGGCCCCGGCACCACACGGGCGAAATTCCGCCCTAATTTTAATACATTTTTAGTAATGACCATGTAGCACTGATCAACAAGGAAGTAAAAATGAGAAGATGGAAGCGGTTGTGATAAACATTAAGAATGCAGAAGACCAGACACCCACACAGAACTGTGCGATATATTTTCTTAGTATGATGCAAGTCTTCGAAATGCCGCCATTTAAATGTCTTTTTTTTCTCTTTAAAATAACCTTCGATTGTGAATAAAAAAATATAAGTCTTCTTTTATTAATAGGAAATTCTAATTCTTTAATTTGATGTGAAGCCTTCTCTCAACCAGTATTTCACGAGTTTCAGATGGCATGCAGAAAGCATTCCATAATGCAGGATCAGAATGAATTTCATTTAATATCTGCTGGCTGCCACTGCTACTGCTACCCGTCTCGGGATGAATTCCTGATGGTGTTATTTTCTGGCTATCTTCAACAACTTCTTCTGGAAGTGATTGGGGCGGTACTGAGTTTTTATTTGCCACATCCAATGCAGTCACTGTTGATGTGAATATGGACGGCTCATTAAAACAGCACTTTTGTACTAAACATTTCTTCTTAACTTACTTCCTTGTTACTCTTTCTTTAAGCGTTTATTTTGATATTGACTTCCAAACATTATTTCATCTCTGATCTATACTATAATAAAACAAATTATTAAATACAAATTCACATTCCTTCGCAAATAGAAGAATGGAGCACTGAAGAACTCTACTTCTAACTGCAAGTCATTGTCAATTGAAGTCAGGGAGTTCTTTAGTGTTACATAGAACCAATACTGACATATGGATGCCAGTCATGGACAATAAACAGAAAGCAAAATCTCTGGAGGTCACAGAGATGTAGTTTTGCAGGAGAATGCTAAGAATTCCATGGACTGCTAAGATAATTCATGTTGATGTATTGAAAGTGGTCAAAGCACAGAGAAAAACACATACGTAAAAAAAACGTTCGTACTTTTGAAGGAAATATCTCGTAGCGTAGAGGTCAGATGCTCGCCACTCGCTCTGAAGGTACCCGGCTCGCTCCCTCGTGGAGCCATCAGGATATTTTTACAGAGATCCCTGACCTCAGTGTAGGTGAGGTCGAGTTTCTAGTCATATCGGAGACGGGCGATACAACGTAGGTCCCGTGTTCAATTTGAGTACGTAAAAGAACGATTGACAGTTCAAAATTGAAGAACATGCTAGAAAGCCGCTGCCCAGGCAAAACTCATTTAAAATATTTTTTTTTAATTTCTTACAAAATAATTTTACCATCTTCAAAATTACATCGGGTAAGCTCGCTGGCGCTACGAAGTTCGTGCACTGCCGATAATATTTTCCTTTGTAATAAATAAATATTAGTACACATGGTTATTCACCTAAGTGCAATGTTGATGGCCCTATCAATCAATAGATCACCATTACAATAGTGTTAGCACCGAATAGCCAGATCATTTGAGCAAACACTAGTATTGAAGTTATATGCCATGGGACATTGTCACACACGACCTGTCATAGCGTGTCATGAATGAAAGCTGTCGTTTGTTGCGCGACCAAATTTCAAACAATTGCCAACATTAATTGATTGAGTGATATAATAAATCGGTCTTCCTCTGGGAGTCGTTTGTTACTGAGAGTGACGTACACGGCTCTGAAGCTTCTCAAGCGTTCACTTCAATCTTTGTCGTCTGTACACTCTCTTGGGAATTCATTCTTTGTGTCAGGTAGCATACTGTTAGTGCAGAACATAAGCTTGAACGGTGTCCACGACAAATCTGAATAACATTTGCTTCAATGAGGAAGTTCACTGGACACATTTCTATCGTTTTGTTATTATTTCTTGTACATTTGATTATTTTTTTTCTTTGGGTTTTTTAAATGTTTTTTATATTTATTTTTTATTATTTTTATGCGTTTTGTTTCTTATTGTTTATCATCATCATCATCATCCCTCACATAGTTTGTTCTTAGCAGAACTTTGCCACTCTAACAGTCCTTTGGTATTTCTTCCTCTGTCTCTCATTGACCAAATGGTGTGCTTCTGCAGCCGTCATGCCCAAGCCGTCATGCCCAAGCCGTCATGTCCAAGTCATCATGTCGAGGTCGTCATGTCCAAGTCGTCATGTCCAAGTCGTCATGCCCAAGTCGTCATGTCCAAGTCATCATGTCCAAGTCATCATGTCCAAGTCATCATGTCCAAGTCGTCATGTCCAAGTCGTCATGTCCAAGTCGTCATGCCCAAGTCGTCATGTCCAAGTCGTCATGCCCAAGTCGTCATGTCCAAGTCGTCATGCCCAAGTCGTCTGTTTAAAAAAAAACTATCGTTACTGCCTGTAGTACCGCTTGTAAGGCGGAGTAGAAGGGGGGGGCATGGGCCCGTGGAATGTAACGACCGCATGGCTAGTGAAATCGCCTCGAAACTGTTCAGGTTATGATTTTCTTTATGCCCCCGGTAGAAAAAACGTCTTAGCCTTACTTGAATTGAACCCGGTCTCCGCGTGGAAGCCGCGCTCTAACTTATTCGGCCAGACGCTCCACGTCTATTACCATCTTGGATCCCATCTTCTCCGTGGTCTTCCTTTTTACCAGGGTGTCTTTTGTTACG